>OMLM01012570.1:0-13631 GCA_900302695.1 Helostoma temminkii
ATGACTTCCTGTACCTTTCCTTGTCACAGCAGAGCTGAAGAAGTCTCTGACTATAACTGCTTCGCTGTTTGACCAGTAGCTGTGGAGAGGATGTGACTGTTCTCCATGATGCTCAGCAGTTTGTGCAGCATCCTCCTCTCCACCACCTTCTCTAAATGTTCCAGAGAAGTCCCCAGCACAGAGCCAGCTTTCCTGATTAGTTTATTCAGTTTCTTAGTGTCGCTGGCTCTGATGCTGCTGCCCCAGCAGACGACAGCAAAGAATATTGCACTGGCTACAACAGACTGGTAAAAGATCTGCAGCATCTTGTTGCACACATTAAAGGACCTGAGCTTCCTCAGGAAGTACAGTCTACTGTCCCTTCCTGTACACAGCCTCTGTGTTGAACTTCCAGTCCAGTCTGTTGTCCAGGTGAACTCCCAGGTATTTGTACCTCTCCACCACCCTCCTTTTCACCCAGGATGGACACAGTGTCGAAGCTAGTTCTCTTCCTCCTAAAGTCCACAACCATCTCCTTGGTCTTGCTTACATTCAAGGTCAGATTGCCCAAACTAAAGGTTTCTGTTTCGAAAAAGGGAGATTTTCAAAAAGGACCGCTGAGGTGTGCACATCTGGTAACTGATGGGGGCATTATAGTTGTATTTCATGGTTTTCGCTGATCCCTGTCCATCACTTTCTAATGAGAAAAGTGTTGTTTAAAAGAACTACAACACTAAAACACAACTACAACAAGAACTAAAGTAAGTCTCTTAAATAATTTCATTTAGTTCAATTGGCCAGTGCTGAACTGCTCACAATGTAAAGATGTTTTTTCACCATGACACATACATACATACATATGAATGTATGATTGCAACAAAAATTAATCTTAATAGAAAAGAAAAATATAAAATCTAAACAAACAAACAAACAAACAAACACACACCTTATAAAAATGAAACTGTATAGTAAAACAAAACAAAAAGACCTTTGTACGGTATATGATATATAAAACTGTAACTTCTCATTTTTGTTGACATGCTCGACGTCCTTGTGATGCACCAGGGGAAAATCAAAAAGGCTGAACAAGTTGTACCATTATAATGGCAGTGCACCAAAGAACAGAACCTAAGAGACTAGCTTTTTGTAATGCTTTTAAAGTTAGCAACTCCTTTTTCAGCCTTTTGTAGAACCACTTGGCCATAGAGGGAAGCTTCCAACAAACACAGACGTCAGCTGTCTTTATTTTCATAAAATATGAAAAGTACAGCACCAGCAGGAAGACAGAGTCCCAACAGAGATGTGGGAATCCCAAAGACAGGTAGGAGGACAGCTGAAACTCAGAGTGAGATAGAAATGTGGTGGAGGGTCTGTTACTGTCAGGTTTACTACATCAGTCTCTCTAACAGCACTGTCTGACTGCTACAGTTTGGTAAAGTGGCAAAACAGGCTGAGACTGAAATTGAAAAACACTGAAGTAAGACTTGTTTTCAGAACCTTTGGTTCCTACTGTTTTTTTTTCCTAAAAAGAGTGTGAAAAACACAAAATGTCTGAAATAGCTTGTCTAGAGTCATCACAGAGATCAATCTAGCAGAAGAACAAGACACATGTTCTTGGATAGAAGGTCTCTCCCTGGATATTGTTAAGAAACACCGAAATATAAGGAACAAACAGAAATACTTTACCAAAACAAAGGCCTGAAAATGTTGCTCTACAATCCTTACATCATGTGAAAAGCCAGATTTTTTTTTTAACGTACCTTAATTGTGGTAAATGAGGTTCATTTCAATCAGTCATTGTAATTTAAGATGTATATTATAGTTGGCAATGATTTTCCAGCTTCCTCTTGCCATTTGAAATTTCTGACCCAGGAATAAGAATTGAGTTTAAATCTGAGGTGGACTGTGGAAATGATGAGCACTGAGATCTTGACTCCAAAGTAGGGCAGCACTGAGCACCAGTGTTTTTGCAGGATTTCATTATAACCTCAGAGTGAAAGAGAGAGAGGTAGTGGTGGCTTAACATGGTTAAACATTTTTGTTTTAGTCAGCCTTAAATGCAATAAACAAAGTTCTATCAAAAACTGGGATGTTTTATGACAAAATTGAGGCAAAAGTCAAACTAAAGCTGCTCACATAGCCCTGACAGCAGAACATTCACCATCAGCTACTGACACCTGAGCACTGTTAGGCACAACAGGCAATATAAACTCACTCAGGTGGTTGTGATTGGCAGTCAGTACTCCCAGACTACACCAATCAGAGAAGAGCTGGTTAATGCTCTCTGGTTCTCCCATATGAGGACGAAACACGTGCCTGCTATTTTTAATACATTTCCTTTGTTCCTTTTCACAAACAAAACATATTAAACAAAAACATATTTTGCATACATCAAATTTAAGCTATAATTGCCATTATTGACATATTGGAAAATTATATAAATATAGCACTAACTTTTAATTTCCTAAGTAAATGATCACAAGGTTGTTCTCAGTTGGCACATCAGCACTCATGAAGCACTTTGTGCAGTTAGCTGTAAGTTGTGAAAATTGTATGTGAGTGCTTTTAATGGACAAACACTTCAGAGCTTTGTAAGGTAAACATTTTTCCTAATTATTACAATGTGTGTCTAGACACTTGCTTAAGTTTGGTAAATTTTGTATGTTTCCTAGTTATTTCTTACTGTTCCTTTTCTTTATTGTTATTTAAATTGATCATTTGAGTTTACTTGAGCAGCTATAGGTGCAGTACTATGGCACTTCTGGGCTAGTAGGTAGGCTGGTATCAAACCAGCACACTGCAAATGTGTCACTGCAAGTTTAACACTCTCAGAGTTAAACTTAACATTCAGCCAGTGTTTTTATGGGAACCACTGGAAAAGTGTTAATGTAACACTTTTGAAAGAGTTATTTCAGGGTTACTTTTAACTCTTACTGTGTAAAATTGGAACACCACAACAGATGACAAATATACTAAATGTTTACTTGTTACACTGGATTAAGAGTTAAAATGTTCAATCTGCTAGTTAATCTATCCTGATGTTCCTGTGAAATCTGTGGGTTTTTTTTTTTAAGAAAAGTGTTACATTTGACTAAGTAAAGTCAGACATTGACAGTCTTGCCTTTTTCAGCTGGCACCCATCCTTCTTATAAAGAATATTTACCAAGTGCAGTTGCACACTTTACTATTTCCACTACATGACACTTGGATTATGGTGCTGACTAGTCCTAAAATGACTAATTACATCTCTAACTTTCACTGGTGTGATCAACTCTAAACAAAACTTTACTCTGAAAGTGTTAAAATTACTCTTCAAGAGTTGAAATCAACTCTGAAATGTTTAACTCTGAGATTTCAAAACTTAGATGTTAGCTGTGCATGCACTGAGGAGTGCCTATGTTTGTTTTACTATAGCAAGATATGCAAAAGGAATACAGTTTAGCTGTTTGTTGGTATGCTTCGGACAAAATAAATCACTAAAAATGCACGGTGCATCTGTGGCCTGTTTAATTTCATGTTTGATTTAAGTCAAATTTTAATTCAATACTGTGGTGCACCAACTAAAACTGACCTTGTATCTTATGTGAATAAACATAAGGATAATCTGACCACACATAAAAACAAAGCACTTGTAAGAGGCTGCAAGTGTTGAATGTTTGTTGTTCCACATACTGTCAGCAGAGATGTATAAAGTTTTGTCATAGACAGCCCAAGAGTCAATTATGTGTAATATACAAACCCAATTCCAAAAAAGCTGGGACGCTGTCAAAAATTGACATAAAAACAAAAATCTTTTTATTGTATAAGCTAATTATTCATGAGCCCAAGCAGTGATGGCCTGTTTTTAATGCAATGCCGTCTTAGGGACTTAAGTATAAAGACTGAATATTGTGTTTTGCCCTTGATGCACTTTTGATGATGATATATTCAAAGTCTTCACGTTGAATCCTTGTAAGATTTGTAAAAAGTTGAATCTTTGAATTTTAGTTTAGTTAAGTTCTGAGACAATCTGTCTAGGATGACCTTTCTTATACTTAATCATGTTACTAACCTTTTGCCAATTAACCTAATTAGTTGAAATAGGTTCTACCAGCTTCTCCTTGTCAGTACCACGTACGTTTCCAGTCTATCTCAAATTAAAAAGGTATTTTCTTATTTTAAACATTTGATATTTATGTGAAAATATGGGTTTATGAGACTTGCAAATCAAATCATCACAACTGCAATCAAGAGTTTGCAATAACTAACAAAGTAAGTATTTTACATTCTTGTGGAAGAATTTTGGTCCACTCTTCCTTGCAGAATTGTTTTAATTGAGCCACAATGGTGGGTATTCAAGCATGAACAGCTTGTTTAAGGTCATGGCACATAATTGGATTTTAGTCCAGACTTTGATTAGGCCGCTCCAAAACCTTAATTTTGTTATTTTCAGCCATTTGCAGGAGAACTTGCTGGTGTGTTTCAGATGATTGCTCTAAAGTGCACTTGAGTTTGAGGTCACAAACTGATGGCCGGACATTCTCCTTCAGGATTGTCTGATACTGTACAGAATTCAGAGTTCCATCAATTATGACAAATCACCCAGGTCCTGAAGCTACAAAGCAGCACCAGACCATCACACTACCACCACCATGTTTGGCTGTTGATATGATGATCTTATTATCTTATTATGAAATTGTGTACCTTTTGGTCAGCTGTGGCTCCAGCTTTCCCCCACTGGATGCCATTTTTGTCCAGTCTCTTTCTTAATATTGAATCATGAACACTGACCTTAACAGTCATTGTGTTCTTAAATACTTATCACTTTAATACATACACCAGGTGTATGTATTTCTACATGTGAAAATGTACAGTACTTATCATGAAACAAGCCTTTAAGGCATCTTTTTGTTGTCCATGGGGCACATTGTTATCCACTGTGCTCATGATCCGCATTGATTCAGTCACATCAATCCCTGTCTCCTGCTGAAAACAATATTGCTCCTATATATCAACTTCTAGGGCTTGGGCCATCAGGATAGATGGTGTGGAGACTGCTGGAGCGCACATTGGGGATTTGTGGAAAAACCTTAAAATGCTGTCAGGTCGATGAGAGAAGCAGCAAGCAGCCATCTTTCAGCTCAGACGGTCTTTGGATGTGAACAAAAAAACTTGTCAATCAATATATGAGCCATTGGAGTCAGAGACACATGGAGTGAGAAGTCATCTATTATCACCTTGAGGCTGGGGACTGTAGAGGACTTTCAGAGCATCAACAGGTTTTGAAAATAAATTGTACTGTACAAACGCTGGTTACACATCATTAAGCATTTCACTTTTAAACTTATATTTAGTCATTACTACCAATGTCAGTGTTATTTAGATCACCTCTTTGCTGTGTCATTGCTGAGAGCTACATTAAATGCTGATAATACATCTTGTAATTTATCAGCAGGGTATATAGGTCTGTTAACAAAAGAAAATACCTACATACACATATTTTATAAGTGCAAAAACACCCACAATTTTCCTGCGTCAGTATAATAAGGCCTTTACACAACAAGGTGGCCTCCCACTCAGGAATGAATTTGTGCACATTTTATTATCTTCTTCAATTGTTTTCTCCTTTCTCGTATGCTCCTGATGAATTTACTGTAGTACAGAGAGTTGAGGTGAAACTGGAACATCTTCTGCTATGTTCCAGAAACTTTATTTACATTGATTGTGGTTATTAGGTGTAATTATGACAGAAGACGTGGCAGTGAATCAGGGTGGATGGGTGGGAGATATCACACAGAACACATTGGAGTCAATATTGTAACTTAAGTAGATATTGATACCAATGTTGAGGTGGTAAACCAGTTTCAGGGTTTACCAGTATAAACCCCCAGAATGACCCTTTGTCCACCAGGGCTGATATCCAGTTTGCATAAAATCACATCAGACACATATCTTCGATACAGAACAGTTTTGTCTACTTGTTTTGGTGGCTACAACTGAATTGCACTGCATTTATGTGTTAACCATAACAATGAAAGTCTAATGCATGATATTATGCTCAGTAAGGGGTCGCTATCTACTGAGCAGGGATCTGTTGGCCCACAAGGGGCTGATAGCAACAGATAGCAGACATTGAGCAGCATGATAACATCTAAAGCTGGTGGCTTTTTTCCATGGGAGCTTTCTTTCTATGGTTACAAAGTAATTGTTTAACTTTCAAAGTCTGACAGTTTCTGCCACAGTTCCCAGCTTGAGAGCTCTGAATTCTCACTCCCATTTCCTGTGGAGTAACAGCTGTCAACACACAGCGGAGGATAAAGGTTATTTTGCTCAAGTCAACCATAAACCTTGTTAACAATACAAAGTACAAGATCTGCCAGTAATTGAGAAATCTGTGCAGAGCAATTTGTTATATATCGAAAGCCAAAAAGCTCACAATCTGTCTCCTTTTCTGTGTCGTTTGGTGTTCAATACCTGTTGGAATGTAGTTTAATTGTGTTAGACGGTGTTTAAGATACTATTACATACACATTACCCACCATTTATGAACCACCATGTGCCACCATGTGCCACAATAGAGCCCAGTGGCCCAGCCCTGCTGACTGAATACTTTCCCATATGGCGACAAATCATAGTGGAGATCTCGCTGGTGTAAACAGATGCCGTGCTGGATGGTGTTTACACTCAGTATTTATGGAACTGACTACTAAATTAGAAATTAAAATTGGAAATAAAACAACTGGAGGGCAGTGAAAACATGCAGTGCTATAACAGCCAACTTAAATCTTGAACCTTTATTTGGAGTTTTTGGCTCAAATCAAAAGAGGCCATGGGTCAGGATGAAGTCAGACTCTACGATGGACTGATTATGGATACAAAGCAGACAGTGTTCTGGTTGTTAGACACGCACATCCCAAACCAAGGCTGGGTGACTCCACACACACTGAATGCGCTGAATGTTTTGGCTGTGGGCAGTTGCTGCCATCCTTTTCATCTGTGCTGAAGCCAGGGCTTGGAAATAAAAAGAAACATGAATAAAGTAAAGTGACAGTTTGTAACAGTATTCACACATTCACAGTTCATGCATAGAAATCGAGTTTATTTCCAAGAAGCAAGTTGCATTTGAATTGTTAAAATTAGCTTCTGGTGGTTTTGAGTTCATACAGCTCAGGGCATGTACTGGGTCAACTGTCCTTGAGATTGTGCAAGCACTAAACATGGCACAAGACTTATGATTTCTGGGTCACCTAAAAAAAAAAAAAAAAAAAAATCCTTGTAGAAACTTTAAGACGCCTGGAAGTCTGGCTCAGTTTTTCATATGTAAGACAATATGTCTTTTTTTCCCTTTTGCTTTATCCTGTGGTCAGGGTCGCCACATCAGATCAAGATCCACACATCAATAAAGGGTAAAGTGATAGATCTTCAAAACAGTACATGCCTGAACAAATACAAAGCAATGTTGCAATACCAGATTTCTTTTGATGTCTGCAGATACATCAAAAAAAAAATCTAAGACCTCATTTATATTTTGTGCCAGATGCATATAAATCTTTGTAAGTTCAAAACATTGTGTGCATATACAGTAATCCATCCTCTATTAATTAATTAATTAGCATTCATTTATGACTATTCATTTTTGAGGAACTTGACTCACTTCACTTTTAGTGCCAAAACTATACACTTGAATAAATTTTTACTTTTATAATGCAAAGTGGAGGAAATGTGAATAACATGCTCTGTTTGAACGGGGTGTTATGGCTTTGTGCAGCCTTGTCTCCTAAAATTATGTTCCTATGGAACTTACATCAGAAAATATGATTGAAAGGACTTGATTTATGTTCTTTCATATGTTCAGACACATTGTAGTTGTCTGAATGAATGAACTGCTACAAGTGCACAGCTATCACAGTTCATTTCATGTGTGTGGTTGACAGTAATTTGTGCTTCAGCAACACTCAGTACCTATAATGGTCTATATGGGCTCTGGAAATAGCATTGTTTGGAAAAATTGTCTAGAGAAGCATGTTGACATACAAATGTAAACATTGAAAGTTAACATATTTAGTCCTGAGTTTGAGAGAAAGAAAAAAGTCACCAGAACAAGTTGGTTTTATAAAATTATATTCGACTAACATTTAAAAATGAATGGAATCTGAAGGTTCAATATTATGTTTGTATGTATATTATTCCTCAGTCCATCCTTGTCTTGTTTAGAACATTTTACTCATGTGTTCAGAATCACCAGTTTTTAAATACAAATTAACATATGTTCATTACATAGCAAAATGCAACCTGGATGTCTCCTACAAAACTTATTTGCAACTTCTTATGTGTATAGAAAAGTAATTTGTAGGAGACGTGTTCATTAACAACCATTAGTTATGATGACATTCTGGCACAATGCATCCCCTAGTCCCCAACCCTAAAACTTTGAATTCCAAACCCTAACTTGTGTGCAAGAACGGAAGTTTCCCCACTGTCATGGTGTAAAACTCCAGCTGGTACCTATAATGTATAGCCATAAAGACACACACACACACAAGGTTTCTACTTTCATCATTTAATCAGCTTGCGGTACCACAGTGCTAAATGTCAGTTTATAGTTTCTTTAATTTACTTGGGTCACCACATATGAAAATGGACTTCAGTGCAGTACATATTTACATGTGCAGGCGCACACACACACACACACACACACACACACACACACACACTCACTCACTAAGCATTTGTAATGACACCAGAGACCAGTCTTGCCATCCTGTGTTATATTAAGCACTTAATTAACCCTTCGTAACCCGTAAATTATTTGTGCATACATTATTTCACTCTTTTCTTTTGCGTACACACACACAGTACATACATGCACATCAGTCTCTATGAAAATACACAATACACTCAGTGACCTCGTTGGTGATTTAGACAGAAATTAAATTAAGGGTGATTACTGGAGTCATGCAGTATTAATGGTTAAATGGGCCATTTCAAATGAAGTGTGGAAGAGCTGGGACAAAGATATTTAAACTGGTTAAAACAGGGCTGCAAATTTGGGTCAGAAAATCATTAATAGTTAGTTATGGAGCCTTACATCATGTGTGTTACTCTGGTTGAATACAGTTATACTGTAAATGCAAGCTATGCAGAAAGCCTTGTCATCCTGTGTCCAGTGGTTGGTCCTGGAGTTTGGAGAAAGAGGGTTGGCGCCTGAGGAGCGAAGGCTGTAGGAAGGAGTGTGACAGGTTGATGATGTAGGAGGGAGCCTAGTTACAGAGGACCTTGTGAGAGGAGACTTTAAATTGAATCCCCCGTGAGGAGCTAGTAGAGGTTCTTTAGGGCAGAGGTGGTGTAGCCACAGCAGCGAGTGAGTAAGCAGACAGCAGCTTTCTGGAGTTTACTGAAGCTCCAGTAAATTATTTAAAATATATTTTGCTAGAAATATGCTCCAAAACATTCAATTCTATATGTTTTGTGTGACACTGTCTTTCCTAATCAGGCAGAGAATTTGTGGTTCCTGCTTGATTAATACATATTACTGCTTCTTATTTGTACTAATTTGATGAAGGACATGTGCTGGGACTAAACAAAGGATCGTAAACTGTGGCCTACGCAGCCTGGTATGAGTTTTTGATTAGAAACTGCTAACAGCACCACCCCTAAAGGTTAAGGGATTTACTGTCCTGTGATTGGACGAGACGGAACAGGCCCCTATAAGGCAAGTGTAAGGCAGGCAGACTCTCTCTTCTCTTCTCTCACGCCCTATCCAAGGGAGCCGGACCGACAAAAGTGGTGTGTAAGCCAGTAGATAAGCAAGTAAGTGTGTGAGTAGACCACTAACAGATTTGGTACACGGTTGCTGTATAAAAAAATAACACATAATTAGTGTGGCAGGCAAAAGCAGCAGCAATGGACCATGTGCACTAAATCTTTTATGGTTGATCAGGAGCATTGGGCCCAGGTGCTGCTTTTCACCCAAATTATGATCTGCCTACTATTACCTGTGAGGTAGAACACCCAAGCAGCATAAAAAGAAACACACATTCTCTAACAGGCCAGGTATGAAATAAAATTGCATGTACTGGATGTTCATAGACTGCACCCTGTTCAAACTGAGTGACGGTAATCACTGTGTTAAAACACCCTTGTTTTTTGGACCAACAGAGCACTGAAACATTCTACTGGCTTCCTGCTGAATCCCTGTAAAAATTAATTGTGTAAAAATACGCCTATAGTAATACATTTGTGGAGCCAACGCTAGTGGCTCAAATGGTGATAATACGGGAGTCACTCTGCAGAGTTTGTGACCCATCATGTTACAGCTGTTTCATTGTAAAGATTAGAAAAATGTCCTGACTGCCCCAAAATCCCTGCACAGTAGAGTCATGTTTCTTTGTACAGTGCAGCTTAATTTGGCAAAACATATCTTTTACTTTTAACTAAGCAAATGCTTAGTGTGACAGGTGCATGTGCATGTGTCCGCTGTTTGTGTGTTTGGATGAGTATGTTACTGTTTCTCTTTTTTCCTGTAAGTGTGTTTGTCAAGCCGTGCTAGCATGAACAACATCAGGCCTTCCAACACGAGCGGCAGGATCCAAAAGATTCCAGTCAGATAGCAAAAGAGAGAGGGAAAAGGAATTTACTGCCGAGGAGAGAGAGGTACAGAAAGAGTGAGTGAATTAAGGCGAGGGAGACAAACTTTAGGAAGTAAAGCTTCAAAGGGGTGCCGAACCCCGAGAGCAAAATGAGAGGAAAGTCAAGAATTTGATGGTTTACCTGTAGAGGATGAAAGAAGAGAGGGAAGAGGAGATGGGGGGTTAGGCACAGAAAAGAGGCAATAAAAGGTCATGAGGAAGAAGATAGAAAGATGAGTACAGAAAGAGGATGACAGATATATGAGAGGTAAGTACGGAGAACCTGGGAAGGATGGAAAGCAGAAAGTGAAAAAGTGGCTGCAAACCTTGGAGGCAGATGGTTGTGTCGTGATTCTCAGAGTGCTCAGCATAATTCAGCTCTACAGCACACAGAGGCTCTCCATCCAGAGCTGCTCTGTCTGAAAGCGCAGCACTGCTAAAAACTGCAGGGGTTGTGTCTAACTCTGTAGCCTACTTTAAACTCTGTACAGCTGTTCTAAAGATCTATGGCTACCACAGTTTGGAAATCGTACACAGTTCTCCTCAGCCAGCAGTTTCACCTGTTTCACATACTAAACATATGTGAGATGATAATCCCTTTTTCATATTCACCTTCCAACTAAAACAGCCCCAAATTCATGGGGTCTTTTTTTAGTTACACGTGATAATAAGCACTTTAGTTTTCTCAACTCTGCACACTTTTTTTGATCACATCCCAATATCCACTGGCAGAGGCTTGTGTAACAGATGGAGACAAAGGAATCTACAGTTATTCCTACCTTCTGCACTGAATGAATAATTCTCCATACCAGCAGATGGCAGTAGTCTGTATTTATCAATCAAAAAGGAAAAGCACAAGATGCAGGACTCCTGATACAAACCCATTCATCCATTTATTTTCTGAACCGTGGACTAGCTGAAGCCTATCCCAGCTATCACCCGTGTGAGAGGTAGGAGAAACCCTGGACAAGGTTACCAGTCCATCACAGGGCCACATATGGACAAAGACAACCAACACACTCTCACACCACTCCAATTAACATGACTGCATGTCTTTGGACTGTGGGAGGAAGCCATAGTGTCCTGAGAGAACCCACGTAAACACAGAAAGACCCCGGCCAATGCGGAACTCAATCCCAGGACCTTCTTGCTGTGAAGTAGGAAGCCCTCTGATACAAACCATAAACAAAAACTAGTTTTTACACCACTCTCATTCACTACAGACAAAGTTCCAATTTCTTTAATCCAGATGGCTAAATGTGCTGAAAAACGTGCTCTAGGAAAGCCACTGACAGGTGTTTGAGTAGTGTTTATGGTGTTGAATACACCCTGCATGGTGTGCATGGAGGGCTCCATTCTACAACAACTGTTACAAAAATTCATTGTGTCCAGAATGTGCGCCTTTTTGACTGAACAGACATAAATGGCCCAGAGCAACATTGATTAGACATTTAAAGACCATCCTAAATATTATTGAATGAGAAACATGGATAGTCTTTTTTTTTCAGTAATAAACATTTTACAGAAAAGTAACATCTTTACATATGATTGCACATATTAAACAGCTAGAAAATGCTCAAGTTAAGAAATGGAGCGACCAGCAAGAGTCATAAATTTACTTTTAGGTACTGCACTTTAAAGGATCAGCTCTAGGTAAATTTACATATACCGGTCAGGAGCCTTATTTTGTTTTTTGCTGTAGCCTCCAGGCATTGGTTTGCATCTCCAAACAGGACTGACATCACCACAAATGTCTGATATTATGCCAAGCTGTCATCTTGTCATCTTGACAACATCTTTGCCAAGAGCGTGGTGTATTTCTTTAAGAAAAAGAGGAACAAAGGGTGAAAAAAATGAGTTAGATGGAATAGGGCCAGCGGTCTTTACATGACCTTGTTCTGGTCCAAATAGATAGCTCTGTCATCTGCTTTGTGTGCATGTTTGCTTATGCGATTGTATGTGTGTGTGTGTGTGTGAGTGAACGTAGTGTTACACAGTGTCCTCACGCCACCTCTGTCACACCACCCCATGCTCTTATTTCTTTTTTGTCTCTTTCCCCATAATGGGCCTTTTATTCAAGCGTTTTAGTCAGATGGGCGCCGTCAGATTTGAAAAGAAATGGACAAAGTGAAATTCGATGCATGTTGCTCAATATCATAAAGCAGTTTCAATGCTTATTACAGGCATAAAAGGGTTAGATTGAAGAATTGATGTAATAAATGGCAGCCAAAATGCTTTTGTCAAATACCTAATGACACAGACTACATAGGATCATTTCAAACACAATGCTGTGAAAACACAGCTGTGGTTTCACACTGCTGAAACTGTGCAGTGTGTAGCTTCTGTTCTTAGCACACATGGCAAAAAGACACACTTTTCTTTTTGTTCTGTTACCACCTTTGTGCCACCACCTTTTATGATGTTTCACCTAAAAGCTTAAATGTACTGTATTTTGAAATTATAATTAAATACAGACTTTGATAAATGCAACACATAAAAAAGTTGGGATATATGCAAAATAAGATACATAAGTTAGTAAAAAGCAAAAATATTCAAGTAACACTGTTCTGGATTATTCCAAAATTAGCAGGGAGCTGGTAATACCCTTTTGCAAGCGTTAATTCAGATTTGGTCCAATGTTGTATCCAGAAACACAACCTGAAACTGATACATACCTCAACTCTGTCCAGGAACACAGCTGAGTTCTGTGGACAAAGCTCATGTAGAAACACGTTCTGTGGTTAGATGAGTCCATGTTTCATCTTATTTTCTGGAAAAGCAGATGTGATGTTCTCTGAAGAGATAAAAAAAAAAAAGAAAAAAGAAAAAAAACATCCAATAAACAAGCAGTGTAAAAACCAGCACCTGTGATGGTATGATGGGCATCAGTGCTCATGTCATGGTTAACCTGTATGTGTGGTATCTCTGATGTAGATGTGTATTTCTACAGAGACATATGCTGCCATTAATACATTTATCTGGGGAGTTGGTGAATATGTCAGCAGTTCAACTCCAGGGCTTCTATTTATTAATTGTCTGAGAACA
>OMLM01012571.1:0-21697 GCA_900302695.1 Helostoma temminkii
TATACATATAAAAATAAACTTGAATTGTTTATTAAAAAAATATAAAAATATATTTTAAGCCTAGTCTTAAAAGTAGAGACAGTGTCTGCTTCCCGAACATGAACTGGGAGCTGGTTCCACAGGAGATTAGCTTGATAGCTAAAGGCTCTGCCTCCCATTCTACATTTGGAAACTCTAGGAACCACAAGTAGACCTGCACTCTGAGAGCAAGTGTTCTGTTGGGATGATATGTTACTATGAGGTCTTTAAAATACGAAGGGGCTTGATCACTAATTGCTTTATATGTATGGAGAAGAATTTTAAATTATATCCTAGATTTTACAGGGAGCCAGTGGAGGGAGGCTAATGTAGGAGAAATATGATCTCTCTTACTAATTCCAGTCAGAACTCTGGCTGCAGCATTTTGAATAGACTGGAGGCAACTGGGGAGAAGTAAAAGTTTTTGGGCGGTTGAATTTTCCTCTATCCGACTCAAGGGTCTAAGGACGTTGTTGTTGTAAAGACCCAAAAGCTCAGTGAAGTAGTTTGCTAGTTGGAAAATTGGGCTATAAATAACATTAGATTTCATTTGATGTAGAAATCCAGGTCTTGCAGAAATCTGTTGAAGGATAAAAAATGGTCCCACAGAAATGTGACAAAATATACACCAATCAGACATAAAATTATGACCACCTGTACATTTACAAAGTTATACTTTTTCAGTTTTTAAGTTTATGGCCTCCCTATTTATATCAATGAGGGGTCCAAAACATTAGCAACACCTCTTAAAATAACTCCAGTATGACTCCACCACACACAAAAAACTTAATAATGCAACTTAAACTGAAGAAATATAACTTTGTAAATGTAGAATTCATGGCAGAGCTGTTGCATTGCTTGTTGGATTGCATTAGATTGTAAAGGTGGTCATAATCTTATGCCTGATCGGTGTGTTGTTTTCCTTGTGGTAAACTCTGTATATTCACTTATAATCAAGTGAAATATCTACCACCTTTTGACTATGGCAATGGTGGCCATTTAGATTGCATCTCTATTATCTGTAAGGTATTGTTCTGTGTTTGTTTCTTCTATTTCACTATATTCATCCTTGTACGTATTTCTCCCTGTCCAGCTACGAGCTGATGAAACAGTGCTGGAGGGATCGACCCTATGAGAGACCCCCCTTCTCCCAGATCTCTGTACAGCTCAACAGGATGCAGGAGGCCAGGAAGGTAATGCTGCATTCACATTATGTCGGTAGAAGTGGAAATATACATTCTGTTGTTACCACGCGGGACAACATTATTATCAACATAGTCGCACCAGAAAAATTTGATATTCACAATGTTAAACCAGATACAATCTATGCATGTTATTAGCTCCTTTTGGGCATATTAGCAGTATGGCTCTGTGGGTGACCACATTAGTTCTTAAGTCTACCACTTTGGTTTACACTTAAATTCAGTTTGCCATTCAGTTTGTACAGACATTCATGTTAACCAAAGGAGAAATCTACTGATTAGCAGCACTGTGGCATTTCTTACATGCATGCAAAACCTGCAGAGGTTTCAGTTATGTTTTTAAATTCTTAATAACTCACTAGCTTTTATCTGTCCTCTAGGCCTATGTGAACATGGCTCTCTTTGAGAACTTCACCTATGCTGGGATAGATGCCACAGCTGAAGAGGCCTGACTACCAGCCCCCCCAGACCCTAGCATGCCACGTAGCTCCAAGAGAAAGTCCCGAGGATGGTCACCACGTTATTGCCACCTCCCTGCTGCTCAACGTCAAGACAGGAGGACCCGGCGCTTCAGAACCACCCAGCTATAGATGGAGGACTGTGAAAGGACACTGTGTGGAGGCGTTAGGAGATTTGGAGTATTGCTGGGCCTTGGAAGGAGAAATGTGATTGCTACTACCCTTTTGGGAAATACTTATCCTGTCAATACAATGCAGTCCGAGAAAAAAGACACAACATTGTACCTCTTGCTGTTACAAAAGTTACAGTGCTGGATCCTTTTCTCTGAATGTTGAGGGGAAGTGGCAACTGAGCTATGTGACTTGCTGAAACACCACAGGGTCTGTGGGGTGTTGATGCCAGACTTTATTTTATCTCCGCTGTTATGAATGGGGAAGGAAATATTTTCATGAAATTAAAAGGCACGGCGTGGATCATAAACATCCAAGTTCTCAGACTGTTAAAAAAGTGAAACAGTGTTTCAATGTAGCACTTAAAACCAGCCTCATTCATGCAATCTGTGTCTTTTACTATTTGCTTATCACTGCCACGTGAATGTAACTACTGTATGTATTTAGTTTTTCTAGAACATTTAGATTTAATCAAAGTCTATTCGAATGTAGTCAGATTTGCAGATTGATATAGATGCAACCATGCAGATGCTCAGCGTGTTGCGTGCAAAACTCCGCCACAAGAGTAGCTGTGTTGAAAATGCTACTAATGCAGGCAGATGCACAGCCTGTAGACCAGCTACCACCATTAGCCTATAGTTAACATTATGCAACCTTTAGAAAATGTATGGCAATATAACCATTGTGTGTGACTGTACAGTGTGTTCATATTAACTGGTTCCTTGAATAAGGCTTTTGTGTGGTGACTGGATTCATCACCACAAATAGTTTTGTTTGCATAAACGCAGGTGCAAGTTTTAATGGGCTGTTCATGATTTTGAATTTGGCAGGATTATTGTATTTTTATATTGTTGTTGTTCCTGGCCTGCTTAATGGTAAGCATGGTGGGAAGCCACAGGCCAGGCTACTGGGGCCCAAACTGTGGGGAGTTCAGGAACACCGATCTCCTCTGCTGCAACTGAACTGATCTGTCATTACGTTTCCTCAACAGACCAACTGCAGGCTCAGGACTCATTCTCTTTTGAACATGGGTCTATACAACAGCACAATTTTATTATAAAGGAACAAATAAAATAATCCTTTTTTAATCACCTGTGTGAAAGCCTGTGTATTAAGTATTACTCACCTTCCCTTTGGGCCCAGGTGACCTGGGCACTTACTTCCTTACTCCATTTGTTCATTTTTTATTTTTTTTTTACTTTGAGTGAATTTAGGTCTTTTCAAATTTTTGTTTAGTAATATTATTTAAACTCTGGAGCAAAAATTAAGGAATAAATTTGCCACAGTGTAACACTTACCAAATGTATCATAATCCTGAGGCTTTTGTTTTGAAAAATAATTAAAAAAAAAACGTTTATTAATCATTCTATAGCCTCTTAAGTAGTACAGAAAGATATATGGGGGAAAAACAAAATGTATTTATCTTATTAAAAAAGGTTCTGTCCCTCGGGTTCATGCGTACGGAGCCAGTTGTTGACATCCGGCCAAAAATTGTCACCAAATAGACTCCTTCGGTTTGGAAGGTTGTTGCGATGTGAGCAGCTAACGCTAGTGCTAACGTTAGCTTGAAAGGCGATTCTTAAATGGGTATAGCTTGCTATGCTTCACCATATACTGTAGTCAATGGATTTTACACATTTGTCGACTAGAAATAAGACTTCCTTACAAACTTCCCAAATCGAAGCAACGTTATGTAGCTACAGTCTTAACTAGCCGCCATTCCTCGTTGCCTACTGTGTCGCCAATGGTAACGAAAAGGTAGCGGCTAATGTTAGCGATAGCTCAATTTAGTCAACTCCATTAATGCCCAAGAAGACGCAGGGAAACGCTGTATCACGCCAAAATATGAATAAGCATATTCATATTTTGGCGAAAATGTTTTTGGTACATAATGCTTTCGTGGATGACGACGACTTTATCGTCATTGGTCACAGTTGGAATAATTTAGTTAGCGTTTGCTGTTAGCCTCTGTTGATTAGCATCTAATTAGAGTAGCATCTCTTTTTTCTGCTCTAAAGGCTCCGTGAATCTTTTAACATCTGCATCGGAGTAAAGTTACCAATTCACTTCGCTCTCCCCACTCCAGCCTCTGATTAACTGAATACTGCCGATACAGGTAAGCTAGTGTTAATCAGCAGCAGGTGGGGCAACCATAGTTGGAAAATGGAGTTTAGTTTAATTAAATCTGAATTGACTACAACTGCCTTGTCTTACCACAGAGACCAAGCTACATCATCAGGCCTACAGGGGTTGAGTATTCCCTTGGAGTAACGTTAGCTTTATTTATATTAGCACGTTATTTTAGTTCATATTCTTAGCTGACTGGTTCTTATTTTCATATAGCTAACAGGTTTTAACTGGTTGGAGAGAGAAGGAAGATTTGTAATCTCAGAATTGCACTTGTAAATCTGGAATAGTAAATGTAACACAACACTGGTGCATATTTTCACCTCATTTTACAGATCTAATAGCAGGTTAACCACCAGCCTGACTGGCTCTACTGCAGGTAATTTTACACGTGTCAGACACATCAAATGAAAAAAAAAATTTTTCTGAAATGATAAGCAATCAATCAGCACGGCTTTTTGCTTTTGTAGGCTCGTGCTTTGAGTAGTATCGTAGACGTCAAAGTCACATTTTCATGTGTGCAGGCTTCATCAAACAGCGTAATCAAATCGCGGGTGTCACAGCCCCACTGTGCCGGTGGAGATTATATCAGTCTGTGGTCAACGCTCAGCTGCAAGTGTTTTGCTGAAACACTTGTCTCACGGAAGTTTCAATTTTAGTGTTTTCTGAGCATGAAAACACACTCAAAATTTTTTTCACTTCCTATTGGACATAAGCGCATTTACTGTTTCACTATGCATAGGATGTACAGTATGTACAATATGTTTAGAG
This sequence comes from Helostoma temminkii, assembly GCA_900302695.1. Classification (NCBI taxonomy): domain Eukaryota; kingdom Metazoa; phylum Chordata; class Actinopteri; order Anabantiformes; family Helostomatidae; genus Helostoma; species Helostoma temminkii. Next base: position 4,748 of record OMLM01012571.1, read on the forward strand.
TAAATGGGATCATTCACTTCCCTTAATTCATGTGGATCCTAAGATCTTCATAGTCACCTTGTATAAAAAATAATAATTATGTTATGGTAATATAACAGTAAAATCATTATATTTGTGTTTGGTGCTACCAGAAAGAGACTAAAGATGGGGCCACAACTAACAAAACAAAACAAACAAACAAAAAAATAACTTAACTTTTTGTTAAAATTGATTAGGAAATTTTACAGTATTAGTGCATTTTAATTAAGTTTTATTTAAGCTATAAATTTAAAATGAAAATATGTAAAATTCATGGTGAAAAGAGAGTACTCCATACAGTATACGATACAGTACTAGATTATTAAATGTGATCATCATGAAGGCTACTTCATGTTGTACTGCTGTGAAACATGTAGTCTAAACTAAGAACAAAGTAAAGTTCCTAGCACAGATGAAGTAGTTCAGGACCATTACAGAATGTAAATTATATTGGGAATTCTGGTGTAAGACGACAAGGCTTGTGGAGCTTAACAGAATGATTTGGGGTTGGGAATGTGGCGTGGGGGGCCAGGATGGAGGGTGTTATGTTGGTGTGGAGCAGGCAATTTAGAAGAGTTAGATTTTTTGTTTGTTGGAAGGGAGTATCACAATATTGTGTACTTTATTGATTCTCAAAAACACAAATTTTTGAATGAAATGGGGAAAATAGGACCAGACGTGTTGTGTCTCAGCTGTTCTAGTCCACTTACATTTACATGTACCTTACATTTAGTCGCTTTTAGATGCTTTTATCCAAAGCGACTTACAAGTTGACGAGAAAAACTGTAAAACAAAGTGCTATCAGAAGAAGTGTGTCAGTTCATGAGATGTAAGTGTAATGATTTTTTTCTTTTTGTTTTTTATGAAAGTGCATTTTTGTTATGTATTTAAGTGCATAGAAAGTTGCAGAAAAGTTCTGTTTCCAGTAGTTTTTTGAATATTGAGAATGGGGTTGCTGACCGTGCAGAGTTCGGTAGCTCATTCCACCACCATGGGACCACAGAGCCGAAGAGCTTTGCGTTGGATCTTTTGTTTTGTGATGGGACCACCAGACGCTGTTCGTTGGCAGAGCGCAGTGGACGGGAGGGATTGTAGACCTGAATGAAAGGGTTGAGGTAGACAGGTGGAGTTGTGTTGACCACTATGTAGGCAAGAGTCAGAGCTTTGAACCTGATGCGGGCGGCTACAGATGGCCAGTACAGAGATCTGAGTAGAGGTGTGAAGTGTGTCCTTTTTGCTGCTGCGTTTTGGATCATGTGAAGGGATTTGTTTGCACATGCACACACACCATAAACAGGGCATTGCGGTAATTGAGACGGGATCTGACCAGCGTCTGCACAGTCAGTTTGGTTGTATATTTAGAAAGGTAGGGTCTGATCTATCTGATGTTGTAGAGGGCAAATCTGAATGCCTTAGAGACAGAGGAGATATGGTCTGTAAAGGTCAGTTGGACGTCAATGATGACCCCCCAGGTTTCTGGCAAACTTAGTGGGGACAATCGCTTAAGCGCCAATCTTGATGCTGATGTTGTGGTGTATTGATGGTCCAGCTGGGAAGACTACAAGTTCTGTCTTGGAGAGCTTGAGCTAAAGATGTCTTTCCATCATCCAAGCGGAGATGTCAGACAAACAGGCAGTGATGAGTAATGAGACAGTTGAGTCGTCTGGTGGAAAGGACAGGATGAGCTGTGTGCCATTTGTCTGGGTTACATACAGGCCTTCTGTTGTTTTACTGTGATTTTTGTTTTGTACTACAGCCACCAACACTGCCAGGAGCAAAGTTGTGTCTGTAGTCTTGAGTGAGTTTTGGTTCAAAGAAAGTCATCTGAAATTAGTTATTGTTCTTTTAATAATTTTCATGCACAGATTCATGGTAGACACAGATTTATTTTGTGTTTTGTTAAACCCCAGACTACTAAATGGCAGTGAATGTGGTGAGTTGTTTTTACTCTATGCATATGCATGTGGTCTTTATACTATTAGTTTTCCTAAAATTTCATTAAAAAAATGACATAGCCTATTGCTTACAGCATTGCAGTAAATTGAACCAGCCCCTACTGTGTTGCCAGATTCTTGCCTATACACAACCCTAGTGTTGAGGAGTTGTTAAAAAGCAGTGTTTGGATGACTTGGTGTCTTGTAGATGAGAGTAGAGGGTTAGATCTGCGGTAACAGGGAGGTTTCGCCAGTAGTAGTGGTTGATACAGATGTCTGCAATATCTTTTAATTAAAAGAGCCACTGATGTGGGCAGGGGTTTATGTGAATTTTGAATTGGTCAGTTAACTTTGTGGTATAAAGTAAGCTGTTGTGAGAAGCCCTTTGATTACTCGTCACACTGCGCCCATGGTGTTGTTCGCAGAACCTGAATCACGCTTTCTTTTCACTGCTGCTGTATGTGAAACACCGTCTGAGTGGCGACTCAAAGTTGATGTTTTGTAACATGGGCTGGTCAAAAGCACAGCACTGTACGTTTTCCGAATTAACCTTTGTTAAATTCATCCCAAGGATACAGTCCTATCCACTTAGCCTGAAACTTGTTTGGACTGCTGCCTTGTTTTTGTAACGTTACATTTACTGTACCTGTCTGAGGTTCCTGAGAAGTAACGTTGTTACCGCTGATGTCACCAGCACTGGTGTTTGTAGTATCCCTTCTCAGTTTCCAGTGTATTCGGTGTATTTCGGTAATCAGCGGGTTCGACGTTGGTTGATGTACATTTATGTTTTAACAATCCATGTTTTTATGCAGTTATGCTTATATCACTTAAATCTGACTGGACCTCACTAGCAAGATACAGTGCAGAAACTGCACTCATAGCCTTGTGGAGAGAGGGACAGAGAGCGCGCTCTTATTACTATTTAAAATTGCTGTAAATGTGTGCGGATAATTTCCATTTAGCCATGACGATTAATGAATTTAGTATCTGAGAAATTGGTCATACAACTTAGTTTTTTAGTTTAGAGACATTTATAAAGTTTAACTCCTGAACTGCTGAGCAGGTCCAACAAAGTATTGTCTTGAGCAGGCAGTGAAGTCAAATTGATGCTAATGAATGATTCCAGTCATTGCACACTATACTTGTGATAAAATTTAAAAAAAAGAGAGTACACTGCAGAAAAAACTGGCCTACTTGAGCTATGTGTGAACTTACTGGTATAATTTCTGTTGTGCAGCAGATCAGGATGTGGTAAATCAGCAGAGATTATCAACAGAGTCTCCTCAGGCGGCGTAACTAGTCTGACGTCTTAATCTCAGACATTTTAAGAACGAGAGAATTATGAAATATTTCACATCATCTGTACTTGCGTTCTCCATCTTAGACTTTCTCAAGTCGACAAAGAGTTCGCAAAATCCTTGTTATTTTATGAAGGATAAAGTTAAGGCTTTCTCATACTGTTTTAATTTGAAGATCTTATTTTTTAATATAAATTGAGAAATTTTATTTAGAGTAAGACATTAGCTGCAAATCCAGACAGTCGTGGATTTGAACATGTTCGGGGACAAGATTTTGTTAGTGTCCATTTGCTGAATGAAATTATGGAAATGTAGAATTTATGTCAGTCACTTCTCCCAAACTGCCTTTTTCAGCTTTTACTTCCACTCTACAAACAGCACACTTCCTGCTCAAGAACAACTCCTCACACTGGGTTAACCCCTTAGCACTGCTCAAACCTGCCCACCCATGCCAACTCAAGATTATATAGACAACACACAGACGTGCGATGTTAGTGCCATGGTAGCATAGGATACAGTATACCTCAGCTTACCATGAATGTGTCCTGCAGGTGGGAAGTACTTCTTATTAGTTTGTGGATACAAGTGGGCTTTGTGTCTGGAATACTTTGCAAGTATGGAACTGTCTGTCATCTGTCAAGAGAAGGTAGGGCTTGTTGTTTATGTTGTACAGTTGAGACTTAGTTTGACCTAAACCTGCAGTTTTCTCACTTACGTTTTATGCTGAAAATGTCAGATGTTAACTGTGTGACAGCGTCTAGGTACGAAATATATTATTTTCTAACTCTTGTGGAAACAAGATATTGCAAACATATTCTTATCTTTGGGGACAAGATATTTTGTGTCAAACGGTTTAAGTCGTCCTGTCTATGAACAGGTCTTGTTTCCACAAGGTAGGACTTTATAGGGCAGAGACTATGCCACAACAAAAGTACATAGAGTGTTTGGAATGACTTGGTTTTTGCATTAATTGGTCATAAAATGTAATCGTCATAGTCAATAGTAATAGTGAAGTATAGACAGAATGCACACATGTTAATAACTGACTGAGGCTCCACTGATGTCATAAACGCTAACAAGCTCTTTATTTAGCTGTGAATTAACCTGTACAACATCGAGGGGAATTTTGATATGACTTCAGGTTAGCCCTATTTTTATCATATGTGGCGTGATCAGATTTATTGAGGTTTTTTTTTATAGCACCTCTGTTGGGTTTAGGTCTGGGCTATGACTGGGTGCTTTTAAAATGTGCATTATCTGCTTTGAAACCATTCAGTACAGTACTATATATACTTTGCTGTTTAGTCATCTTTTGTCCTGCAGCATCACTCAACGTCTTCTGAAATACAGCTTGCTGACAACCTCTCTGACATTATCCTGTTGGAAATGTCGATAAACTTATCGACATGGTCCTGAGACCACAAAACAGCCTTAAATCACCACCATACTTCACCGCTGGCATCATGTTTTTATGTTGGTTTGTGGTTCCCTTTTTATGCTGCTGCAGACATTAATCCCTTAGCTGTATCAGTCCACTAAATACAAACATGTCAAAATGCTCTTTGGTAGACTTCAGGTGTGCTGTAATGTTTTTTTTCCTTGGGAGAGAACAGAATACTTCTTACGGCGTAAAAAGATTACCACATACCAACGTGAAAACATAATTCCTTTGTGAAACTTCCTTGTAAATATTGTGCAGATCTAATATGCTGCTACTAAAAGAACTTTGTTTGAAGTTGTTGCTTTCAAAGAAGGTTCAACTATTATTAAATCCAAGAATTCACTTAATTTTCTAACAAGCACATGAGAGTGGACATGTTCAGTAAAATCATGAAGCATGTTTCTGTGTCTATACTTGTCCATATTGTGTTAGTTGCATGAAGTTCAGATCACATTTTATGTCCAATTAATGCAGAAAACTTGCAGTTCATATGAATTCACATCTTGGTTTCACAAATTAAAAAGACCACCTTGCTGAACTGTGGGGAACGTATTTAATTCCACTTAAATTCATGTATTGTGTTTGTCATTTTTGGAGCAGATGACTTGCTCATAAAGAACAAGCAAGATCCTAAATGTTTCTTACGGCCAGAACAGGAATTCACCTGCTTCTTTGAGACAACAGACAACAGGACTTATGATTTGCTCTACAAGTTGGAGAGGTATGTTTAAAACAGTGAATGTATATATATTTGGCTCTCAGATATGTTCCATACGTTTGGCATGTGTTTCTGTTCATTACTATATAGTAAGTGGGAACTTACTATATAGTAAATAGTCCTATATATCTTACATGGGTATGCTGTTGTTGTTGCTAATTTGACATGACCCTGGATCTACTGGTTCTTCCAAAGTCATGTTAAGCTTCTTATCCTGGCAGCAGTTGATGGTTTGCACAATTATTTGGCACAGGTTTTATGTTTTCTTTTATAGCTAATCTTATAAGCCTTTGGAAAGCACTTTAAAATTTACCTACCTGTTACACAAACGTAAATGTTTATACAGATGTTTTATTGATTAGTGTATACCACAATGTCTGTTATGTGTGTCACTTGTGCTTATCAAGCCCACCCAGCCAGAGAAGGTATCCTATGTCTGTTCAGAGAACAGAAGAGGGAACATTCCTCCAAATTGGCTCATTTCCTGACACAGACGTTGTTTTATATGTGGAAATATCCCTTGAAGTGGTGGAGCGCAACACCAACATAAGCCTTTACAACTGGACTCTCTCTATGGAGGACCACTGTAAGACTTTTTTTACTTTCTTAACAAAAAACAGAAAGATTCTGATAGAGATTTGCTGAAAAAAAATGAAATCATAAAGCCGTACGTACACTATAAACACGCTAACTACCGCTACTGTTATATGGCCAGAATAGACTTCATTTGTACATGAATATATAATTTGTAAGTAAATTGAAGCCTTTATCCTTACATCTTAAGTCTCTTCTCGATTTTTGCCTTATTAAAATCTCCACCTCAGATCTCGTATTTAACAGAAGAGATGCAAGGTAGGGGCTGGAAGAGGTTTTTTTTTTATTGGCATTGCAGTAAGGTCATTGACACAAAAGCATACAATACAGGAACAGAGGAGGCAAAAAAGGCAAACATTAAGATTAAATGAAAAGTTTTACAAGCAGGGCTAGTTGATTGACTTGTTGATAGGTATCTTTAAATAGGATAATATATATATATGTGTTTGGTTTTTTTCCCCCCATTGTTTTGTCTCCAGCGCTCTTGGATCCTCCCTTCAGTGTCGCTTTACATCAAAATGGGAAAGCAGGACAACTGAGGGTTTCATGGGACACAAGACACACAACATACTGCATAGATGTAATGCATAGGATTCGTTACTCCTCCAAGGGGCTTGGGGAAAGGACAAAAGAGGTATGCCCAATTATATGAATTTATTAGTTTATTTTTCTAAAATTACTTTGAAATCGCACACTGTAAGACATTTTTAAAAGTAATAGTGCTGCATGCAAAGCCTACATGATCTATTGCACTGTATTTTGACTCTATAGCATTTTATATGATAATTATGGATGAATAATTACGAATACAATCAGAAGTAAGTTTTATAAAATTATTAAAATGCATGGTAAAAACACTGTCTTAAATCCAGTCAGTTAATATTAGCCAAAAATGCTTTTTATTTTTGATGAGCTTAATTTGAGTAAACCCCAAGGTAAGCACAGTTTTATTAGCATTAGTAGTAGAGTAAGAGGAACTCTTTTAAACACACTTATTAACAATAGGCATTATAATATACAGTAACACAGAATAATAGTGTATACATTTTCATATGAAAACAGTATTTGTGGTATGGGTAAGGAGCTAGTGTTCAGAATGAGGAGCAGAACATTAATGTTTAAAGTGTATAGTATAGATTTGAAAGTAAACAAAAGCATTATATTGGAAATGTTGTATTAATTTATTCTTATACATATGTACATATAATGTTTATCAAAGTTATGTGGTAGGGCTGGAGAGTAAGACAAGTTAAAATTGGAGCTTTCTAATATTATACCCAGCCTATTTTTGTTGCATTCACAATCTCTGTCTTTTAGCAATGTTAATATTTGAGGTCAAATTTCAGTTTACAGTTGCTTCAGAGAATATTCAAAACTTGGTGACTGTAGTGGCTGCTACTTTCATCTGCCTAATATGGAAAAGTGCAAGTTTATTGACAGATCGAATAAAAACACTGCTAAAAGCTGTGATGCTGTAGACTGTAGAGCTCATAAAACTGTTTAAATGACTGAATGTATTCAAATTCAGTGTGAATACTGATTTTTTTCTCTATATGTTTGAAAACTTTCCCCATGTGGCTATAAAATAGTCTAAGTCTTAAATTGCTTTGAAAATGGCCTAAACAGTAACTTAAACCTGACTTGCTGAAACTTGCCAAAACCCTGTACATTTAAACTATTTTTGTAGTGCTGATTCTTTGAGCATTACTCCGTCTTATCGTAAATCTGTGATGTTTGTTTTTTCAGCATGGCTACATTTTAGACTCTCTGGTACCTGGGGAAGTGGTCCAGGTCCAGCTCTCTGTGAAATGCAACATGGGAGGATTAGGAGGATACTGGAGCAGCTGGTCACACCCTGTGCAAAACATTGTTCCTCAAAGTGCAGGTGAGTCTACAAAGAGAGTTTCAGCAGAAGTAGAAATAAAAGTTCCATGGAACATCATGTCTTCCTTGTTTTTCATAGATGCCATACATACTAAATTCATTGTCCTTCCAGATGATGTTTCATTAATCTGCTACACCTCTGATCTGCAAAATATCACCTGTCAGTGGAATGGGAGCAAATATGGTGAAGAAAAGGGGTACAACCTTTTCTATAAGACATGTCTCAGGTAGCTTCATATGTGTTTTACGTACCTACCCTTCAGATTTTTCAGACTATTACATTAACATCTTTTTTCTGTCATCTTTAATTCACATTATATAGTGTAAAAATGGTAAACTGCTTAGTTATTTACATTATACCAATATATACACTTTTAATTCACTTTGTTTGCCACAATGGCATTATAGCCCCTGCAGCAACACTTGGACAGGATGGGCTGAGTGTTTGAGTAATGAAAGCCTCACTGACCTGTGTCATTTCATTGGAGACAAGTCCAGAGAAGTCATAGTGATGCTCAGTGGCCATCCAGCTCCACTCAGCAGAACTTTCTACACTCAAAAGTTCACTCTTAACAACAGCAGTGAGTAATCTTGTTTGCTGCCTTTTCAGTCTTTAGGTGATGTAATGAAATGTGAAAAGAAAGTTATAGGAAAGGGATATCTTTTAAAGCATCCATAAATTTATTTTAGAGTTTTAGTAAAATATTCCTTAGAGGGACAATATACCTCAGAGGCTAATGATGCAAATAATATTCAATATTTAACAACCCTTTTTCAGTGATTCACAAGTCACTGCCATGGCGTATTTGAAGGTTAGTGCTCTAGCTTCTCCATATAGCAACAGGCTAGTTAGACAAGTTGTTTACATGTGCATTTATATATATATTCTTTTTATTAAATCGGGCAATAAAGGGTATAGTTTTAATGGCTCTGTCTGTTAATAATAATTTGTGCTGTGTACTTTCAGTCAAAACATCCCCACCAGTACATCTGAGAGGTGCAATGGAGAAAGACAACTTGTGCTTACAATGGGATGCCCCCTTTCTGTCTGTGTTGGCTCACCTACAGTATGAGGTTGGCTACCAAAAAGGAAGCGAAGGATGGATGGTAAAATGTTTACAATGGTCTTGTTGATATTGTAATTTGTGACCTCATATCATTCCTTGAAACAATTTCTGTGTGAATATAGCATCTTTAGAATTACTGTAATTGTATGGGTTTTTGTTAGACAGATTATGGCGCAGGTTCCCAAATCTGTTCCTCAGGAGCCACTGCTTTGTTTGTTTGCTAACTATTCCTGCCTACTGTTGATTACCCTAATCAGGTGTTTTTAGTTAATAAGAAGCTGGACGATACCAATTTCCTTTGTTTTCCCCCAGTCCAGCCTCCTCTTCCAGGGCAGAGAATCTTGAGGACCAGATTTGAAAACCCTTGTATTGTGAGATGGAATAATTACTACAGCAATGAGCTTCACTGCTAGTCTGTCATTTTTTATATTACCACTAGATGGTACCAAAGTACAGAATTTTCAATTCTACATACAGTGACAGATTTTAAAATGCAGTAGAATAATAAGTTGTGTTCCTGTTGTAACATGGTTTAAAGCTAAATAATTTCATGTACAAAACCTGAAGATGTAAAAAAATATTTAGAGCAAATGCAGCATTTTTCAGACAATGGAAATCTTATCACTAAAATTGTCATTGAATTTTACATTGTCAAAGCTGTCTTCCTGTCCACAGGCTGCACCTGTAGAGAGTCCAGCAAATGAAAAATGTCTAAAAGTTGCAGCAAGTACCCAGTACAGTGTGAAGGTCAGAGCTAAGCCTACGGGGTCCATTTACTCTGGCTACTGGAGTGACTGGTCAGATGTGCTCACTGGTGAGGTGCCCTCTGATATAGGTAAGCTTTCACTGAGAGTCACAGATGTCAGTATAAAATATAATAATTTGTTTATTTAAGAAGATCTTTTGATTTGTATAAAAAAAACTAATTCAGTGCCATGATGGTTTATTTTGAGAAACCTTAAACAAGTAATTTATTCAGCTCTATGCATGAGCAAATATTATATTATATAAAAATACAAAAAATAGCTATTTGCTATTCTGTTCAAATCTTAATGCAGTATAAATAACTTTTTCAGGCTTGTTGCTCATTCTGTGTATTCCTGTCTTGATGGTGATAACTGCTGTTCTCCTCATCTCTTTGTTTTCCATGTATCTCAGGTAGGATTTTTTTCCCCCAACTCATTAACATTGTAATCTGGCACTCGCTGTATTAGGGTTACATATGTTGGAAATTGAAATTAAATTCCAAACTAAGATACTCATGTGAAAACATCCATCAGTTCCTTTTAAAACAATGCCAATTTGTACAGCCCAGTCTCTCCAATATTTTTGTAGTTATTATATTCAAAAAATCATTTCCTGCCCAAAGATTTTATTCTTTTACCTTCTTACCCAAATTGTTTAACTTTGTTTTCATGTCTGTTACTTTGTATGTTTATAGTAAGCTCAAGCAGTATTTTTGGCCACCAGTGCCCAACCTTGAGAAAGTCCTACAAAGCTTTCTAACAGAGATCAACGGGCAGAAATGGGTAAACTTTTTAACCATAGACGTTCATTCTGTATGACAGAAGGACCCTTATGTTACATGTTTGTCCTGTTTCGTTTCTCTTATGCTCTTGTGATAGTAAACTAGTCAAATACAAACGTAGACAAGATTGTTGGTACACTTTTGTTAAAGAAAGACAAACTCACAATGGTCACTGAAATACTGTGAACCTGACAAAGTAATAATGAATAAAAATATACTGAAAACTAACTCATGGAAATCAGACATTGCTTTTGAATTGTGGTTCAACAGAAGCATTTTTATTATTACTTTTGTCAGTTTGACATAATTTCAGTGACCATTGTAAGTTTCTCATTTCTTTAATGGAAGCGTACCAAATATTTCCACATTTGAAGATGCAATGGACGCTACCAGGAAATGGTTTGACCACACCTTCGGCTTCAGTGGGGATTCAATTTGTGACATTTCTTAATGTGCTTTAGAGAATCACTTGTGTTGTGCAGAGGAAGGGTGGGTACATCATTACTTTAAGAAATGAAAGTCACTTTTAATGTTTACCCAAGTGCTGTTACCAAAACATCAAACGCTATGATGACACTGCCTCTCATGAGGACTGACCCAGGATAACCGAGAGCTACCTCTGATGCAGAGACCAGACTCAGAAACTGACGATTTACAGCGCCTCAGATTAGAGCCCACATAAATGATTTCTAAGAGATCATAAGGCAGACATATTTCAGCATCCACTGTTCAGAGCAAACCGCGTGAGTCAGACCTTCATGCTTGAATTACGGCAAAGAAACCATTAGTTTGGAAGAACAACAAGCAAAAGAGATTTGCTTGGGCCAAGAAACACAAGAAATGGACATAACAGAGTGGAAAACTGTCCTTTGGTCTGATTAGTCCAAATTTGGGTTTTTGGTTCTAACCACCGTGTCTTTGTTAGACGTGGAGATGGTGATCGGATGGATCCTGAATTTGTGGTTTCCACTGTGAAGCACGGAGGAGAACTGAAGCTACTTGGATAAGTAGTGAAATGTTTTGGCCTAACTGAAAGAAGTCCAGTTGCCATGACTGAACCTTTAGACATGATGTAGAATATCTGATAATGGTGGATGCTTTAGCTTTGGCGACTTAGTCACAATTGAGGGTACATTTAACCAGTATGGCAATCCAAGCATTTTGAAGTGACATGCCATCACATCAACTTTTCACTTAGTGGCATCAAATACATCTCTGTTATGTAAGAGCTGTTTGTCCAAGCAGGAGACTGGTAAAGTGCTGCAGATGACCTGGCCTTCACAATCACCTGATCTAAGTGTGCAAGCTGTAATCAAAATAACATGTGGCTACTTTGGAGAATAAAACCAAATCGGAAAATAGTTTTTGTTGATCACATAATTCCACATTTGTTCTGTTATAATTCAGTGTCCTTAATATTAATGCACAGCGTTGAAATAAAAAATAAAAAATAAAACCACTGAAAGAGAAGGTGTGTCCAAACTAACTAAATCTAATTTAAATAATATATTTTGTTCTTAGAGGATATAGTAGAGAATAGACTGGTACTAATAAAAGTACTAGCTAGAGTCTTGGTTTACCCTCAGTTCCAACACTTTTAATGTTCTATGTTCTGCTCACAATGCAGGATCTTCCAGTCATTGTAAAACAGTGCTCTGAAGAAGCCGCTTCATCTGTGGTGGAGATAATGTCTGAAGACAAGGTTTCAGGATTGGGACAGCAATCACAGGAATCCACCCAGCTCCTGTCACCAGAAGGAATCTTCTCTAGTAAAGAAAACGTAGATGAGTGCTTGGGAACTGACAGCTTTCCAGACTATGTGACTCTGAACAAAGATTGTACCATTGTTTGCCCAAAAGGCAACAAGTATGTGTATGAGCAGGTTGAAGAGAAAGCAGATGGAGTGGTGGAAAATAAGCTCCTCCAAACATGTCACTGCTCCTGCACTGGCGTCACACCGTGCTCGTGCACAGAGTACCTTAACCATTCCTACTTGCCTCTGGCTGAGGCTGCTGACAGATTTAACTGCAAGGTCAGTGCTGAAAGGGCACCTGTCAACCCCTATACCAATTTCCCCTGTAGCTAAATGTACAGTTAACTAAATTTATTAGTGCTTTGTTCCCACTGGTACACATTTAACTAGCTATGTAGCTAGTTGCTCTGACTGTAAAATATATAAATAATTGGTGCATTTCTAAGTTCTGTTCCATACTTGGAGTACTTGTTCCATACTTTGTAATTGTTTTCAAAGAGATTAAAGAGAATGAAGCACTGAAGTGACCATCTCAGACATCTGGAGAGTAGTGCACCCAGTGATCTCACATCTTTTGAAGATTTCATGTGTGTATGAAATCTGCATGTATGTAATATGTGAGTATTGCCTTCCACGCAGATGTCAGATAAATATGTAAATAGTGGGTGGGATAAGTGATTTAGTAATTGTCTAGTGACAAAAAAGACAATGTGATGTGATGCACATTGTATTTTGCAACCTGCAAAAACAACAAAAAAAATTTATGCAACTTCCTCATCTAATTTGTGTATTGCTGAAAAATGTCTTGTCATCTGTTTTGATGTTCTTTGATATTGGCCAATTCATTTATGTTGTGTATATCTTTTGTGGAACTTTGAGTTTAATAGGTTCCGCAATATATAACCAAAACCTCCTAACTTAAAGTTCTACTTAAACAACGTAACTTTTGTAACTTTTTCCAATAAAAATCAAAAACCTTTCATTCCATTCAGCACCTTTTTAATGGCAGTTTTGCCTCTCCCATACACCACCATGATGAGAGCCACTAGGTGGATAACACATCCACTGAATTCCTTTTTGTCTCGTTGTCAGATCACGTCACTTTGACTTGACCTCTTCTGCACATGAATCTTTGTAATGCGTTTATGCATCAGTCTGTGTCCAATGAATGTGCAACATTTATGTGTATGGCTCTGATGGCTGAGCAAGTGAAGAGTGCACCATACCTTTTCACAATACTACATGCTTTTATGTTAACAGGGCCAAAAGAGTCAACAACTACACTAGTGAAGGGTGGCTGGTCAGACATTTTTTGCTAATTTGTTTTTCTCTGTTGGCACTTCATACAGTTTAAGCACGGTTTCCGCATCACTTAAATTTGTATTAGGAAGCCAGTGCTTCCGTTGCAGTTGAGACATACAACATATAGTTTTTTTCCACTGTGTCCTGACTTCTCATGCATGTCTTTGGAGAGAATAGCAGGATGTATGGCCTCTTCAGGCATTGCTGAATCGCACAGCCTGCCACCAACTCTTAGCACTGTGTAAGAAGAGAATTGTTTATGTTCCCTTGAAGATAAATAAACAGCTAACACTTGAAATGGATATACAGTGGAATTGTAATAAAAACAAACGTGTCAAAATGCAGACATACTAGAAAGGCAACCAACCGGGCCAGAACAGAAGTTAAAAGTAGACATTACACTGTCAACTATTTGAACTTTGCGGGACATGATAAACCACACTGTAAGGTTGTGTGCACACGGGCCTTATTTTTCTGTTATATTGTTGGTGTCACTAGGTGGCAGTGGCAGATCATGTCTGTTAAATTTTTAGCTCAAGTTCACATTTATGTTGTCACACCTGATAAAGGCTTCTACCAATCTTGTCCTTGTGGGTGAAACCTGCAATACAGTATCGACATGTTAAAATGAATGAATCAATTAAAATAATTATGATGCAAGTTGCTAATTTTAGCCCGAAATAACTACACATCTTAATGCTATATGTCAATTTATTACACAAGTCTCAGTTCAAGATGACTCAATTATCACAAGAGTTTAAAACAAGGACAACGTCATGATTACTGGGAAGAGCAGTAGGACAAAGGGCACGCTACAAAATCACTTTAAGAGAAGCTTTTTTTATTCCTAGAATCAATTTATTAAATGATTTATTAGTACTATCATTTTTAGTCAGTGGTGGGAACATTACAGTGTCTCAGAGCTGCACAACCCACCAACAGGTGATTGTGAACATTTCAAGAGAGGATTACAGTTATAGACAAAATGACTACTTGTTACACCCAGTGGTTGACATAGTACAAATAAAACAGTGTATGACTGGTCCTGTGTGGCTCAGCTTTATAGAGTAAACTGTGTGAGAATCGGAGCTGGATGCTCTGCAACTATGCTATCATGCTGTATTCAGCCAACCGCCTCCTGTAAAATATATTGCTAGTGTCACAATTTAATGGCAGGCCGTGACATCTACAGTGTTTGGCAGACTGTATGATATCATGGCCATAAATTAGCTTTGAGTCGACTTAAGCAAGGGCTGACGGTGGGAGAAAACGATTGTTGAAACAGGGAAAGACGGTCAGGAGAAGGAGAAAATGTAGTCAGTGTTTACTGGCGTACAAGTCTCTCCTCCCAAAAGAAATTCTTTCCATGTTCCATCACTGCCCGCTTGCCCATACGCAAACATCTACAGAGAGAGTTTGAATCACCTCCTGATGTAATTTCCTCAACTTTCACTTACAATCACATTGAGAAACTGCGTATTTTCTGAAGTGATGGACAATGTACAGTATATAAAGTATGTATAGTGTAGATGTTTACATATGCGGCATAATATCTATAGGATTCAAAGATGAATTTAATAACAACAGGAGATAAGGCCACGAAAACAGATCTCATTGTTATACTTTAAACTGCTACGGGCAGCTACCATGTGAGCATGTGGAAACGCACCAAACAGGGGCAGTTAGTTTGTTGTACATGCTGAGTGCAAACTGTTGCTGAAGTCCTATTGGGTGTTATGAAATTTAGTAGAACTGACATCAATTTCACTGCATGCTGTTTTGGAGTTAAGTGGGAAAAAAAAGAACCAGTGTAATCAACAACACAGGCAGAACCAATGGTGTGTGAAAACAACAGTGCCTTCCAAATCACTCAGCAGAAGTAAACTCATTGCTTTTCCATATAGGTATGCATTAAAAGAAGCACGTGCTGGGTTGCTACACTGACAGCTTTTATCTGTCCTCTGCAGCACAGATTATGAAGTTTACATCCCCTCGTCTCTAAACGTGTCCTTACCAGGTGGGATTCACAAATGCTACAACAAAATGGCCTCAGATAGCACTTCTAGAATAAATTAACAAGTTACTGTTAGCTTCTGCAGCTGGTGGCAATTATTAAAGATCAGTCAAAAGTGGTACACCGCAATTAACGACAATGACCATTAAGCAGTAGTAGTCATGTAAAGTAAGAGCACCTCAGGTGTCAATGGCAATACAGTATGAATCACAGAATCATAACACATTACAAAAAAAGCACAACACTGATTATACCAAAAGCTCACATGTCCAGAAGGATTTTCAAGAACTGTATTTTCAGAACACATATTTTAAAATAGTGGTCTTGAGATTAAGTACTGGTATTGACTTTTGCTCAGCACCAACTGTAAAGAATCAGCAGCAATTTAACATAGTAGTCAAAAAAAAGTGAGGTTTTCATTTTGCAGCAGTAGTGGGATTTGTTTTCTCCATCCTTTCTTTAAAATACAGCACTTAAAAATAATTACAAACTAAGTCAACTAACCTATTTGCATTATACATTGTAACTAAACATGGCAAAAATAAATCACAGTATAAATGGTGCATGTGTACCACATATCACCTGCAAGCATTTTTCATTGTAGACGTTAATTGTTTTAAAGTAATGAATAAATCTGTTGGTAAGGTTGTAACTAAACTATTAAAACAGACTAAGCCATCTGGCTTAGTTGGTGCAGTGCTCTGCTACAGTATGTGTGGTTCTTTTTAAGGATTGGTCTACACGTGATTAGCTAAGTAGAATAGCATTTTCACAGTTTACAGAGTAGTAGCAAAGGACAAATGCTGTCATAATAATGGCTTAAGTGTGGGATAACTGATAACCCACTACCAAACCTACAAACCTGCATGATTGCCATTTTGTCGCAAATGTTTGAATTTATCCAAATCAAGAACAAATTAAGACTATTTTATTATATATATTGTAACATAGACAAAGAGAACTACTGTTATTGTTTTTTATGTCAACTGAACTACGATCACACTTTGTTTTTCGCACCACCACAACAACAAACCTGTCTATCCCTCTAAGTACCAAGATGGTTTTGTTAAGCCTCAAGATCCCTGGTGTTCAGATACAGTAAAGGCTCTGCTTGGTTACCATGCACTGAGAATCTTCCTGGTGAGTGCACTCAGATATTGGCCTTCCTGTTAATGAGTACAGAGCAGCATGTGAGGGCTCCATCCAGTTTGACCTTTTCCTTGTTGGACATGGGAATCAGCATGTGGTCCTTCAACTTCTCGAACACCTGCAGGACACACAGACAAGGCAGTCATTGGAAAAAGAATTATGTTAGGTTATTTTTTCTACAACGTATTAAAGAGATGAGATAAAAAGAAAGAGAAAATAATCACTGCATTCAGCCAGTATGTTTGGAAAA
>OMLM01012573.1:0-10672 GCA_900302695.1 Helostoma temminkii
GTTGGACGAGAAGGCCTGGCTCTCAGTCTCTGCTCTAATTCATCCCAAAGGTGTTAGTGGTATTAAGGTCCGGACTCAGGCCAGTCAAGTTCATCCACACCAGACTCACAAAACTTTACACTTGGCACAATGCAGCCAGACAAGTACCGTTCTCCTGGCAACCGCCAAACCCAGACTCGTCCATCAGATTGCCAGATGGAGAAGCGCGATTCGTCACTCCAGAGAGCACGTCTCCACTGCTCTAGAGTCCAGTGGCGATGTGCTTTCCACCACTGCATCTGACGCGTTGCACTTGTTGATGTATGGCTTGGATGCAGCTGCTCGGCCATGGAAACCCATTCCATGAAGCTCTCTGCGCACTGTTCTTGAGCTAATCTGAAGGCCACATGAAGTTTGGAGGTCTGTAGCGATTGACTCTGCAGGAAGTTGGCGACCTCTTTCCACTGTGCGCCTCAGCATCCGCTGACCCTGCTCCGTCAGTTTACGTGGCCTACCACTTCGTGGCTGAGTTGCTGTCGTTCCCAAACGCTTCCACATTCTTATAACACAGCTGACAGTTGACTGAATATTTAGGAGCGAGGAAATTTCACGACTGGATTTGTTGCACAAGTGGCATCCTATCGCAGTTTCACGCTGAGAGTGACCCATTCTTTCACAAATGTTTATAAAAACCATCTGCATGCCTAGGTGCTTGATTTTATACACCTGTGGCAATGGAAGTGATTGGAACACCTGATTCCGATTATTTGGATGGGTAAGCGAATACTTTTGGCAATATAGTGTATATATAACTGCAGATGGATTATTTTTAGTTTTTAATGTGGGCACTAGATTGTCAGTTCTTGATTATCTATCAAGATATTATTTATCATTTTAAAAGTTTAAAATATTACTTTTTTCATTGCACTTTAGGTGTATTTCTGTGTTGTGTGCAACTACAGAAAATGGATAAGAGAATCAGTGGATGGATGTAATGAGCTCTATCTTTATAATTACTTTTTTTACAGTAATGATGAGGTTGCTTAAGCTGCTTTAAGTATTATCCATTCCACTGGGCAGGTTTTTTAGAAAATGATTTGTCCACTGTGGTTTCATTACAGTAGTAGTTAACATTTATGCCATTTACTGAATGTACTGGATACATTAAGCGGATATACTGTACAAATGAAGTTCAACCAAAATGTTTTACAATTAGTCAAATTACAGCCTAAGCGAGACTGTAAGCAGGAGTTGATAGTGGGGTTTTTTTTGACAGATTTTCCTTACGATTATACCTGCTGTATATGTATGTGTGCAGAGATTTTGTCCGAAAATTAACATCCTTTCTGTCAGGGGAAAATATACAGTACATTTGTGACCACTCTGAGTTTGGCATATACTAGAAGCTCTCTGCTATACGGGCTCTTATATATGCTGGTGTGTGAGTGAAACTGGAGCATATCAGTGGGCTACAGCTTTGAAAAGTTTAATCTTTTGGAGTGAAAGGACCTCCTTGTTAACATATAATTGAATATGATCAGGTTCAATTTTACAGTTCCATAAAGCAAGAATTTAATTATCAGCTGCTATTATTCCTATAATGCAGGGGGCTTGACATTATGGAATGGAAGTTATTTATCTAGCATACAACTGTGGTATAAGACTGGTCGTGACTTTAAAGTTCAAAGGTGTTTAGTCAAATTCAGTGGGAAGCGTGCTGTGTGATATGATACGTTAACATTCGACCAGACTGTCGATGAGGAGCGTGTTCATCACATTGGATGCACTATGTCATGCCTAGCTCTTGCTGTTTTGCTGACTGTGTGTGTGTGTGTGTGTGTGTGTGTGTGTGTGTGTGTGTGTGTGTGTGTGTGTGTGTGTGTGTGTGTGTGTGTGTGTGTGTGTGTTTGTGTGTGTACGTGTTTCACACACGTCACTGTTTGACTTTTCTTGCCGTCCTTGCTGACAACCATCAGTTTCAGCTCTGTCAGACCATGAGGCTTTTCTTTTGGAGGCAGTTTGGGGAGTGTTGGTGTTTCCATAACTGTGTGACGTCTGACAGAATTAGCAATGGTGCTTTGAGGGACCATCACTGCTGGTGCGGAAAGCAATCTGTCAGCATGGTATTAGAAGAGGATATTTCCCTCACAACTGAGACTGCTATGTGATTGGTATTCTTTGATAGACTGACTCATTGGAAATAAGGGGGAGGGCAGAAAGAAAATAGAGAGATTGTTATATCTCTGTGAAACAGATACAGAGTATACATATAAAAGCAGGCTTTTAACATGCAGCAAAACAATTCCTGCATCAGTTTAATGAATTTCAGTTTCTATTTGTCTTGTTTCTCTGAAATGTATTTTGACATAACAGACAGCAGACATCTGTGTTTGTTCCTTTTCCAACTGTATTTCACCCTCAGCTGATGTAAAACCTTCAGTGCCCTGCGTCTCTCTGATAAGAGCGACCGTTGTTCACTGGATCACCGGCATGTGTTCCATAATAATTTTAATAATTTTTATTCCACGGAACAATTCCAATTCTATTTCACTAAATGGTTGGACAGTACTTTGAGAAAGCATGAAAGCCTCCTATGCTGTCATATCTGAGCTCCTGGGATTATGCTGCATGGTTATGAGCTGGATCAGAGTGTAATCAGTGCTGTGGCACCCAGATGAACCAAGGATATTCAATGCCAGTTCAGGTGATTTGATTTGAACCCAAATGCAAAATGAACTGAAACTGTGTAACTTAATGACATTCAACTGAACATATCTAGGTATTGTAAAGGTATTGCATTAATTTAAAACCGTCTTAACCTTGTAACGCCATTCGTATCATATTTGACACACAAATATTTTGATCAAAGAATTATTATTACTTCTGATGGATCAAATATAATACATCAAACACCTCATATGTAGAAATAATTTCAAAAATATGTTTGTTTTGAAAAGGGGTCCAAAAAAAAAGATAGGATTTTTTGTCCATCATTTGTTGGGCCGGTCTTTACAGAGTTAAGTTCAATCTTTTCTCTAGTAACATGGAGTCAAACATCCATAGTAATCTCAAAGGAGTCACTTGTATAGAGCATTTTGTAGCTTTTTGCTTGTGCCCCACTTAGTAACTTGAATGAATGGGTGCCATGTTTGGATCCTGTTCTCATTGTACATCCCTGCATTTATCGGGTGAACCCAAATGACTCCACCTGAATCATAATGTTGCTGTGCATTAGCAATCAAATACTGTACCAGCAATGTCAGGAAGTTCTTTTTCAACTGATGCTTCAAGCCTAGAAAACTAGTAAATGCTGAATACTTATGTCTAATCAATTTTTATCAAATTGATTAACTGGCAGCAGAAATACTAATATGGCAAACTTTCCATGTATCTCTGCTGTGGTCTCAACATGTTAACTTTGTGTGTTTGTCATTTGATGAGGCAAATGCTGTATAATGACTCCATCAACAGTATTTTGCTGCCTACTGTGGCTTAACAACAAACCAAAACACAATTCCAAAATATACTAAAAAGCTGTTTCTTTAGCTGTTTAACTGGGTGGTTGATAATTCACTCTACAATTCACTCTGCATCCAAATAGTCGTGTCTTCCATTGTTAATATGCAAATAATGACCATATCCACTTTGAGTATTTCCAGTATTATCCAGTTAAGTGATTAAAAAGCTGTAGCACTGTTAGTAGCTAAAGCAATCATGGCACAGATAAGATTAGATTAAATGTGCCTTGTGCAGATTCTGTGTAATGAAATTATGCACAAGTATAAACTACTCATATTAGAGATGAGACATCTGCACATAAATAGGCAAATAAATTGGAGTCATACATAATACAGATGTGCATAATGCAATACACACAGCACAGGTGCCTCAGCTACTCGCAGAGCTACGCTAACAAGACCTGTCATGTACAACAGGCACCGTCAGTGTTTGTAATGGCTTTAACTGCTTCAGTCCTTAATCCTGAAATATTTCCACATGAAAATATAAACTTAATATCCTGATGTTTTGTTTCTATCATCTGTTCTAAAAATGCAAATCCATTTATTCTTTTTTTTTTTTTTTAGTTAGACTGATTATTGAACTTGTATGACAATAATATATGAACAGTAAAAATTGTCACAATTCTAGTAGATACAGAATTCTGGTAGTTGGTGTTAAGGACAACTCCTTGGTCCCATCCCAGTTTTCTTCTCAATTTGTGGAGGTGAAACTGGAAAAATGGACACAAACTCAGTTTGCTTGCAGTGCACATCACCCTTACCCGTCGTCCTGAATGACTTAATCGCCTCTGCAAGCTCATTGGTAAACATAAAGTATATGTTAGCCATATATGTATAGCCAGATGGAGAGCACAGGAGGCTATCTCGTCTCTCACTCACATATCGACATGACTGGATAAGAGAGGGTCCAGGCAGTCAGCACAGGAGCCCGTTTTAGGATGGCGATGACACTAAAGTAACAAGGTTCCTTGTATTAACCTCACTGGCTCTATCCCCATGTCGCTTAACTTTCTTCATCTTCCTCCAAACATTTCTAAAGATTCACTCCTGATGTCTGACGCCATTTCTCGCCTCCGGTGTCACAGAATACCATTTAAAACCAGTTTGTTTGTCTTTTAACTAGTACACTTTGCCCACAGTTTTCTTTCCTTTCTTCCCAACAGGAAAAGTTTGTTTTGTTATACTGTCTCCCCTCTGAGCAGCATTTTAATTCAATTGACACTCAAGGCTTGGGGTAAGGCTCATCCTGTCTGAATGCTGATGGTAGCTTAGCCTTGAATGAAAACAGTGAGTTTAAACTCTATCGAATGTTCAAGTGATCTGCTGAGCTTTAACAACCTTCTGTCCCAGGTCGCATGCAAATGTATTATTTTTAATGGACTTTCTAAAGGCCTGACTTCAGTTTCTGTCTGTGCTAGTTCTTAATGATTCTCACCATGAAGCACCATCATATAGTAAAAAACAGGTATCCAGGAAAGGTATACAACATTTTATTTAAATGTCATTTATACTTTTTAATACTTTAATATTTAAGACTAACTTCCAGAAAAAGTTGACAACTTCTGACCGGGCTTAAAAGCTCACCAGGTACCGTTCACATTTGAGCTATTCTGAGATCAGCATACTCTAATGCTTGGGTTATCTGATACACAACCCACTCATGCTTGAGTTTCAACTCACAGACTGCTGACCTGACATTATCCTTCAGGATTCTCTGGTAGAGAGCAGAATTAATATTCCCCTTGATTATAACAAGTCTCCCTGGTCCTGAAGCAGCAAAACCTCTCCACACCATTACACTGCCCCATCCATGCTTGACTATGGTGTGGTGGTGATTTGGTGGAGGAATTCTGCGTTTGGTTTATGCTACAATACATGTAACAGGACCCCTGTCCTCCAACCTGCTCAATTTTTGGCTCAAAAATAGATTTTTAACTTTTCCCAAACAGTATAGTTTAGTTTGGTCGTTTTTTTATGTTTGCTCAGGTTGCATTTGTTAGATTTTGTGTAAAGGTCTTAAACCACTGAATCATGAGCAAAAGCTAAGTTTATTTAGTTTTAGTTTGAAAGCAGTTTGCTGTGTTTTATCAGTCTTCAGAAAGACTTCTTCAGCTTTAGGGCTTTTCTACAAAATATTCTGGAGTTACTCAAATCTCCACCTGCAGTTGTGTGTACCTACAAGCCCCAGGTGTCTGTTTAAACTAATATCTTTATCATTTCACAAATTCATGAGAAAGCACCATGATGCTTTTTGGCATTTACGCAGCTCTTTGAGAGCAGGTCTGCTTTTGCTTTAGTGGTTGAAAACGCTTTGATCTTTCCATTTCTTGTGATAAATATTCATCAAGATGGTAATCTTGCCAACCATTGTGTTTATAGATGATGGATCTTTTAGTTATTTTAATTGCCTTTCATGAATATTTCCCTCTGACAGGTTGATTCATGAGGTGTAAGGTGGTTAGCAGCAGGAGGAGGATATGATGAGTGGTTGATGTATACTTGTACTGGCAGCATGCAGGCAGCACTATTCTGAGTGACGGTTTGGGCTGAAGGTAAGAGGACTGCTCAATCTTCACTGCTGCTGCAGAACCAGCCATTACTCTTCTCAACAAAGGGGGGAGCATGAAGCATGCTGGTAGCATTGACAAGACAGCAGCTGTATGAACCTGGACTTAAGTGAGACTTAAGAGGAACAGGTCTCACTGGTATGGTATGGATGGCAGCTGTGAACAAAGGTTACACCTGTCACTCAGACAAATTGTCAGGGTTAGGATTAGGACTGCATTATGTGTCCTGGATGAGCGAACTTGGGGGAACATTGCATTCTTGACATTCTCTGGAGGTGACCATGGCAGGCAGTGGTAAATAAAGGAAGGTGTATGGAGCCCACATTGTGTCACCTATATCTGTAGCTTTAATTACATATCTATTCTTAAATTATATATTTTATAACTGAAAGAATGCACATTTTTACTCTTAGGTAGCACACATGTTTAGAATCAGAGATATTGTCCTGAAATAAAAGCAATCACAACTTGCAAACTGGTTATAATTAACCAACCCTGACTCCTTTTTAACAAACATCCTATTTTGATTTCTGGATGAAAGACATATCACATTTATTAATGGAAAGCAAGTTGGAAGAAGGTGATTGTGACAGATGGCTGGTGTCTAATGCACAGTTCTGACAAAAAACAAAAGTAACTTTAAAGTTAGGGAGCTTTATGGTTTGATTTAAAGCTTAATAAACACATTGCACTTGAAGTATTTTTTTTTTACTAAGCCACAATCCACAACCACAATCTTTCTCTAATATGCCTCTAATAACGCTGTTTATGTTAAGCCAACATATCCTCATTAAGTTAGTAGAAAACAAAGTGTTTGCAATTACCTCCTCCACAAAAACATATTTGTGATTTCTGTTTAGTTAAATAGAAATGTAATGTTAGGAGACAGCACTGCATTAAGCAAGAAACAAATGACTTTGAATAACCAAAGTACAAATCAAAGGACTTTAAAAGAAAAAACAAACAAAAACTTTCTACAATCATTTAACATAAACAAAAAAATGATTCATCAGTGATTATTTAGCTTCATGGAAATGTGTTAAAGGCTTAAATACATGAGCGCTGTTTGTAATATATAGTATATATGTTATAATTTACAGCTTACATGCCGCACCTCTTTTTCTTCTTGTGAATTTATGTACTGAGCACAATTAAACATCGTAAAATCCATTCGAGTTAGGATGCAGTTGAGCAGTTTAAGTAACTTGGTATATGAACACAAGATGATGTTTGTCCCTCACAAGCCTGAACATGGAGAGGTAGCCACTTTGGAGACACACCCCCATGACCCCTGAAACTTATGTGCCTTGAAAGCTGTCTGCCCTGAGGGAAGGAAAACCAGTCTGCACTCTACAGCAGGGGTCACTGTTGAACTGAAGCATTCATTTAAGTTAGAATCCATGCGCCTCACCTTCTTCCCTTCTCTCTCTCTCTCTCCTTTCTTTTAGTGTCAGAGAAAATTTTGCATGACAGTGTTGGAACAATAACTTGATTTAATATGTAGGTCATGTGAAATCTCCTAATCTTAGGAAATACAATATTTATTGAGTGGAGGTGAGTGACTTGTAGTGTAGGTTGCTGTTAAATATTTTGGGGATGAATAATTGGGTTGTGGGATGCATCTGTCTGACAGAGTAGGTGCAGTGAGCTGGTTGTTAAAAGCCGAAAAGGTTTGAGGGAGAATTGGTGCCGACTGACTGAAAAAATTAAGGCGTTTGATTAATGTGTCAGATTTGGAGAGGAAGTGGGTTGGAGTTTTGTAGGTCATGATAGTTTGAAAGGGGATGTGAGGACCATAGTTGATACCTGAGGTGGAAATTCTCATTTTTGAACAGCACCTAACCTTCAGCACAGCTCATGCAGCAGCAGAGGACTGTGAAAATATGGCTGCATTTTTCTCAGGTTTAGCCTCTTTCATGACATTTTGCTATGCTGCAGTAGGAAAAGCACTGGTGTAGACTATAAAATTAATGATGGTTGAATAACTGCTTTACTTTAAGGGCCCTGGTATTGTGAATTCTGACTCAACGTGGACACTAAGACATTTTAATAAAATGGAGCCATTTGTGGTTTTCTTATGATTACAAGATGGAAGAATTTCACTGGTTTCCGATTGCGATGCCAAATGTGCCCAGGGTTCGCTTGAGTCTTTAAATATCACCGCAGCAATCAGGCACATGTCATAACCTTTTATCAACAATGATAAACGTGCTATTCTTCAATAGTGTTGGTTTCCCTGTTCATCTAATTAACTAAATAGTAGTTCTGCTCCTCAAGATGAAATAGTATTTATACAAAAATGTTTTCCCTGATGGAATCGTTATTGTTGTGTTGAGTTTTATAGTTTCTGTAGCTAGACACATGGTTCACTACCGGCCATTATTACCATACACCAGTTAGAGTGGCAGAAGAGCTACTTTGCAGTTTCATTGACAGCTTTTTACATGCTTATAGGGTTTCAGTGCACTAATAGGTCACATTTATAAATTAAGAAACAAAGACCAGTAACCAAGTGGTCACAGCATTGAGAAAAAATAAGGATATTTACATCTGACAGACCATCTCCGAACAGAGACGGAGATTATAACCACCAGCTCATATACTCTACAACCACCTGAACAACTGAACCATCTCCATGGCAACTGAGCAATGTCCATCCAATGCTATAGGCCTGGAAAAGTGTTTGAAATCTCTGGATAATACGTCTCAACTGGACCTTGTACTATTTATTTTGTGAAATTGTTTCCTAGACCAATTATCAATCATCAAGCTCAGCCAGCAGGATATACAACACTTACTTTTACCTTGAAATTTTTTATTTACTCCTTTCGCTCAGGGTACTCAGCACAGGCCAGTAAGAGTGAAAATGAAAAAAGAAAATTCTGTTACTACTGGTCAAATGAGTGAATATAGTTCCTGCTTCTGCCTTTCCAAGGTGATGACATTCCTCTAATAGTAATATTCCTCCTTATATTCTTTGTAAAACCATTTCCAAGGTCTGTAATGAACCTTCAAGCTCAACTAGTGCAATAGTCTCCTTTTAGAGACTTTAAGGCTTAAGGCCATACTAAAGAGCTTTGTGTGGAAGACATTTTTTCTAAAAATATGCTTCCCTTTAAATGACTGGGAACATTTTTTTCTTTAAATGAGCATGTCTCATTGTAGTAAAATTCATTATAGGCATCTTTGAAACACAGTTCACTCGCCCTCCTTTTTTTTTGGCATGTTAAATACAGTATATAAAGGCCTGCATTTGTAAGATGAGGAACACAGTATTATTGTGACCCAGTCAGTCCCTCATAAATCAGTTGACCATTTATCCATTTTCTGTGACAGTGATGTAACAGTTACTCCTCACAAAACGAAAAGAGAGGATCTTAAGGAGCCGCTGATCAATGAGGGTCTTTACATGGGACATTGCGAACTGAATACCAAAAAGGCCTCTGGGAAAAGCTTGCCTGAGGTCACCCAATCATTTAGCAGCAGACTGCAGCTTAGAGACTCTGTTAGCTGGACACGAAGAGATCTGTCTTTAAACACAAACTCCTTCACTCTGGACAAACAGGGACTAGGGAGGGCAAAGGAGCACTAGCCTGTATAGTTGCGAGGTCTGAATATTAATTAGAAGGATGCTGACAGCCTAACCTCACTAACCCAGCTCTGTTGGTATTTTCTAAACATTAAGAATAACTTTGCTCTCTTAATCCTCTTTCCTTCACAGAGGTGCCAGCTGGTGTTGTTAGTGCCACAGGCTGCATGAGATGCCTGACCTCTCACGCCTGCTGCATGAACTTTGGTTAACCCCTGTGTCTCAGCAGTTGTAAAGAGTTTTAAGTCTTAAACTATGCTACACTGGTGTTTGCGTGGTGGATTAAGGAATGCTACCTTCTAAGTTACTAAAAAATATATGATACTGTGGGAATGACACTGTAATGCCATACATTCTTGTTATTTTTACTATATATATACTATATACCTTTAAAACATCACCCATTGACTTCAGTACACACAGGTATATGGCAGGTAGGCCAAGATTATTGGAGAACTTGTCACAGTTCCTCTGGGGATTAACACTATATTAAGTATCTTCTGTCTTAACATGTAATCTCAGTGACTCTATGATTTTGAGTTGAGCTTTCTTTAAAGACCTTATAATTTACAGGAGTATTTGTTCCACGTGTCTCTGAACAAACAGGGTTGCGAAAAGTATTTCTCTCTTTCTAATTATTTTTTTCTTTGCATATTTGTCACGCTTGTCTCAGTGATGATGATTCAGATGATCAAACAAATTTTAATATTACACAAAGACAACCAGAGTAAATACAAAAGGCTTTTAAATGGTGACTGCATTTACTTTGTGTGAAAAAAGCTGTTCCAACCTGCCTGGCCCTTTGTGAAAAAGTAATTGTCCCCACCTATACTAGAAGATTTATGGCCAGTTCTAATTAGTTCAGCTTGGGTTTTGAAAAATCCATGATCTTGAAAATATAAAATAATTGCATGATGATCTAAGATGTACAGTACTGATGTAAGTGCTGGAAAAGAACAGTGAGTTGTCTAATAGAAAAATTAATGGCTTTTGTAATTTCCCAATCATTAATTTAA
>OMLM01012573.1:10692-31456 GCA_900302695.1 Helostoma temminkii
TCATTAATTTAAAATTATTAATTTAATTAATAATTAAATTTTTACATGTTCACTACTTGTAAACGAATAAATTGTACCTGAATATCTATCTACATTTTAGACAGGTCAGCACTGGTTAAGTCAACGTGGACTTTTCCTATTTAGTTTGCATTTGGCTCTGCAATTAATTTTCTGTGATTTTTATTTTTATTTTTTTTCTGAAAATACATAATCTCCTAGCAATTTTCCCACTTGTGGACCAAGAGACCGCATAATGCAAATACAATACTGTGAAACCTATTGATAAGATATGACACCTCACATATCATGTGGAAATGCATGTGCATAAATACGTACACATATCCACACACAACTTGGTCACTTGTCATGAGGATATTGTCTGTGTCAAGGTTTTATAATGCTAGTCATATGCCTAACAGCGTAAATGTGCCTACATGTCAGGCAGTGATAAGAAACCTTATGTATAAATGTATGTGCAATTCGGATAAGGCGAAGAGCAGAATATCTAATGCTCAGATAAATCTGACCAGAAGCTGTTGTTGCATTTCAAAGATGTAATAATAACCTGAAGCTGTCGGGTTTTTAGAAGCAATTTTTAATGATGATACACCTATATAACGACTGTAAAACCCATTTGAACGCATCTATATTTGTGTGTTTGCCATTTGTTACTATATTAAACCAGTTTGTAGTTAAGTTCTTTAAAGTGTAGGTGATGATGCAGAAAGGCTGCAAAAAACTTAACTCTGGATTGAAACAAGCTTTTGACTGTGTCCGTCTGCAAAAGTACGGATGAAACGTCCATCTTCCTGCAAGTGTGGAAAACATTAAGTCGGTACTGGACCAAGTTAAAATATTATTTTGTTCCAAATCTTATTCCTAGATGTGCATTTGTGAGTAGAGTAGTTTTGAAATTTGATGGAACACATGTCAAAACAAGAGATAGCAGACTAAGTGGTCTTAAGAACTAGTGTAATGTTAAAACAGCCACTGCATGAACATTATATTTAAGATGCAGACTGAGATTTTTTAAAATGCTACATTATCTATATATGGTCATTCAGAAACAGTGGTCCAAGTCAAAAAAACATGCAAACAAATGTGATAATAATAATTATATTATTCAACAAATTATTCAATTTTATGAATCAAATTAAGATTATTTATGTAGCACTTTAATCTTATTGACCAAAGTACTTAAATAAAATAGAATTGTTGTAGGTTGTATCCTAAATTCCCACACAGTGCTCCACACAAGACAAGAGGATTTCATGATCCACTCTATCAAATGCACCCCAGCATCTTTTGCTAACAAAATATAATTTTTTAGTAATGCAGACTCTGTGCTGTGTTGTGATTTAAATCCAGATTGAAATTTATCCTCAATACCATTGTCTCTCTGGAATGACTGGAGTTGTTAAAAACAATCTTCTACAGAACTCTTGACAAGAATGTTAAAATAGAAACAGGCCTGAAATTAGAAGGCAGTGAAGAGCTGGCTTCTTAAGAAGAGGTTGGACAACAGCATGTTTAAAAGCAGTAGGAACTGACCTGGCATTTAAACAGCAATTAATAAGGGCCAGAACGTTGGGCCCAACAGTCTCAAAAACATCTTTAAACAGTCTTGTAGGCATGATGTCCAGTGAACACTGGGATGTTTTCATGTGCTGAACCACATCAAATAATTCAGACAGAGACACTGGCTTAAACACATGAATTACTTACACAGGAATACCTGCTGGATCAGGGAGAGTGGCAGTAGAACACAATCTGACATATATAATTATAAGACAGTAAAGGTGTGGAGTTGGATCCAATCAGCTTTATTCCTAAAAATATTATACATAATCTCTAACAGACTGAAAGCTGCTATCTTCTAGTTTGATGACCTGTCCCTGCTGGTATGCCTTCATGCTGCTGATTGCATAGCAATAGTGTCATTGCTCCCCCTCTGATTGATGAAGGACCCTGTGAAGACCAACTGGTGAAGACAGATGATGGACTGTGATAGTGTGACTGCGACTTTATCCCAATGAGAGGAAAACAGAGACATTTTTTTGGAGGAGTTCTTGAGGCAGATTTTGAAGCAGTAAAAAGCCCTTGGCATGGGACAAGGTACTTATCTGTCTGAGCTGATAGGCTGGGGGGAAATGATGGAGGGAGGGAGAAAGGGAGGGAGGGCTTGAGATGTTGTTGGAGAGAGTTGTGAAGTGGCGGTCCCCTGTGAGCCAGACTACTCCACAATCCTGCCTAAATCATCCCGTGCAATAGCTAGAGAGGAATAAATTAACAATCAGACAGCAGTGCCGAGAGGAGACGACCATAAAAGTGGCCAGAAGGTAAAACACCATAATAATCAAACAAAGGACAATCAAATCACACTTGGTAGATAGAACCCCTGAATTTAACCCTGGGGTTTGATTTGATTAACTGCTAGTGTTATTAGGTGCATACGGAGTAATTCAAAAGTGGAAATAAAGCAGTCTCAAAATCACTGATCTTACTATTACACAGCATACAATATGTATGTATGTCACATAGACATTATTAAATTCCAATAATATGGTGACGAAAGACAGTTCATATCTGCAATTCAGGTTTGCAGTCCATCATGTCTCCGGCAACAGGAAGATAACTGCTGAAAACCCACATTTCACTGGAAACAAAATGATTTCATCACAAGGTCGGCAGATTCAGTTACTTGTTACTATCCCGTGTGGTTTGACATTGGAATATGTAACTTTTGCTGCAGGCAGTTTATGATAATGCTAAATGTAAATGAACTGTGTTACACTTGATCAAGTAAAGAAGAGTCTTGACTCAGTAGCATCAGTTACACATGGAGTTTAAAAGTACTGCAAGACACTGGAGCAAAATTAAAGGGAAAAAATGAAAAGGGAAAAACATAGCTAAAAGTATGTGGTTATGCAATGGTGCCGAAACACCATTACACCCATAAGTGATTACTGAACATCCCATTAATCTTTTGCTATAACAGCCTCAATTCTTCTGAGAAAGACTTTCCATAAATAACCTCCTGCAGGGATTTGCTCCCTTTCAGCCAGAAGAGTGAAGTCACACTCAGATTCTGGTGATAAGTCGTCAAATTGTGTTCGAATAGCCCAATATCACAAAACATAAAGAGCTTTATAATCTTTCCATCACATGACATCCTGTGACAGAAACACCCCAGAAAACCCTTGGAAAAGAAACATCATGAAAAGAAACAATGTATTGATCCTTCTTGCTAGACTGATAGGCATGCGATAGACAATGCATGTAGATTATATTTAGTATTTAGTAACACTCACATACTTAAACAGAAGAAATTAACAACAACACATAAGGAGACCTTTACGAAAGTACATTCAAACATACTACTAGTATACTTCTTTTAAACCAAAACTGAGCAAGTATACTTGAAGTATACTACTTTTTTGTAAAGGGAGAGAGAAGATCCCTATTCCACACATTTAGAATAGGGGAGGAAAGAGAGGTCTCAGAATGGCAGATGGCCAGAGATCCCAAGTGGTAAGAACGGACAAATAGAGTTAGAAAGCTGCAGTGGTTTTCAGAAGGTTTACAGTAATCTTGTCAGCAAGACAGCATGGACTATACAAGATTAAAACGATTATTGAGATTGAGACTAACAGTCAGAGAATTATAACAGATATGAGTAGTTCAAGAAAAGTCTACTAACTTAAAGCTTAGGTAGAACAATTAGTTTTAAAGTTTATTTTAAATGTATAGTATGTATAGTATACACTGATCAGGCATAATATTATGACCAATGCAGTCCAATGCAACAGCTCTGCCATGAATTCTACATTTACAAAGTCATAATTTTTCAGTTTTTAAGTTGAAACTGTCAGAAATGTGATAATTCTACTACATGTGCATTATTAAGGTCATTGTGGGCGGTGGAGTCGTACTTGAGTATGTTATATTAAGAGGTGTCTCTAATGTTTTGGCCTCCCTATTTACATCAATGAGGGATCCAAAACATTAGTTAGGTCTAAATGTTTGACAAAAACAAATATTTAGCTGAAAGGCTGAATTAATATTGTATAAAGCATAAAGATTTTTGCTGCATTGGAACTAAAGGACCTAATTAAATGAACAATGAAAAAACAGGTTGAAAATTAATGAACAGAATATGATTGAATAGGTTCTTTGCCCAACTCCCTTTTGCCTCCACACTGTACAGTGTCCCAGCTTCTCCGTTTTTATCTGCCAATTCCAGCAAAGCCAGAAATGACTCTGGCAGTAAATAAGGTTGATTTGCACATCTCTTGGCACCTCTTCATCCTTGGGGGTCAAGCAGCAGGAGAGACAGAGTGACGAACTGCACCTTTCCCGGGCTCGAAGGTTGAGCAGATGGTCGCAAAATAAAAAGGTCAAATGCTTCAGATAGAATTAGCCTGAATAAGACAAACTGACCACAAGGACACATTTGAAAGAGCAGCTTCTGTTTAAATTGTTCAATCCTGTATCAAGCGCTGCAAAACACGAAGCCAAATTGCAACAATCATTGGCTGCGGAAGCCATCATCAACTTTATTTCTGACCAGCTTTAATTTTCCTGCAACGAATGCCTGTCATAACAATTTCATCATGTAGCAGACTAGTGTGGCAATCCCATGGGCAGCATCACTGACTGAGCCAATGAACTCCCATCTAGTTGTGTAGAAGTAGCTGATGGCTGAATAGTGGTCAGAGTTATTTCCTGAAACATGAATTTACAGAAATAATAGAAGCTGCTGTGCATATACTGTGTTTGTGACATTTCCAAGAAAAATTATAGTTAGAAAATATGAAAATATTGTTTTCTAGACACGTTTTCTAATCATAAAATGTATTCTCATCAACCTACGCTCACGGGCCCACCCAGCATATCTGACACAGTTTAATCCCACAATGTTTTTCCAGTTCTTTCATTCCCTGAGCTGGTGATGGTCTGTTCTCCTCCCCAGCACTTATTTTGCCATGCACAGAGCATTCCTCTCCTTGTTCAAACACTGCCTCCAGAATTCCCGCCCTTGTTAAAATACTCCCCTCCTGTTTCGCTTTCTTTTGCTGCGTTAATTTTGACTCCGCGGAGCTCCCACGTGTGGAATGCGCAGGCACTTCTCCAAATCCCACCGAGGATAAAACGATGCATTGTCCGATGCTCTGTTGTCATCACAGCTCAAGGACAGCACAATTGCTTTGAAGAGAAACTGATTGCAGTGTGGTATTTGAGTCGTTCATCGTCTGCTCTCTCTGTAATATGTGCTTTTTATTCCTTTAACACACATGAAAAAAAAATCTACCAATAAGATGTGATGATTGCATCTGGTCCCACGCAGGGCTGTATCATTGAGGACAGTCACTGGTGTTTAGTTTCCTGGGAATTCGGGGGGTTTTAGCACCTTTGGGGAAGTTTTGAGGAAGTACATTTTACAATTAAAGACATACTTTGCATGGAAGTACAGTATGTCTTTAGTAAGCAGAAAAGGTTAGAGAGTTATTGAGATACTGCCTACCCAGATGTCTAAAGTTTGTTTGTCCATACAAAAACCAACAAATGTTGAGTTAGAGTTATGTTTCAGAATATGGTAAGCTAAGCTAACCAGGTGCTGGATATAGTTTCATATTTGCGGTACAAACATTATAATAAAATGGTATTGATCTTCTCATTTAACTCTCAGCAAGAAAAAAATTAAATATGACTTCTTCTGTGTCAAAAAATAAATAACAAACTAGACATTAGTACTTACATGACAAATTGGATATACACTAAAATGAAAACAAATCAAATTTAAATGGGAAATAGCTACAGGTAACATCTATAAAGCTGATGTATCGTTGTTTGGAATACTAAGATGATCAGATCTGCACTGCACAAATTACATGAGGTAAAAAACTGCTAAATCTGACAAAGCAAATTTCAGTGTTTGATAATTTTTGTACTCAGCTGTAGAAACAGGTTGTGGTATCTGTATTGAGGTTTAATACTCAGTCCTAGAAAGGATTCTGTATCTAGCCAGATTTTTAGTTCTGGTTGTGTGAAGAAGGCTTTGAAACAACCTTTAGTTCTCACTGTTGGGAAATAATAATGGAAAATATAACCTATCAATGATGGGAGGAACATACAGTAGACTCAGTACCACAGTAGTTCTACAATCCCCTTTACAGGCATTTTCTATAATTATCTTTGAATACGGCAGAATAAATTATGCTTAATCACAATGTCACACAGAGTCTCCTTGTGTGGGAAACAAGAACATTCATCCCAACTCGTTACTGGAGTTTTTCACTTGTTATGAGAAAAACATGATTTTAAGGCCGAAAAGGATTAACTTGCTATGACAGATAACTGTGCAACGTAGAATACCAATTATCATTGTATAGCTGTACAATTATGGCAGCAACGCAGCAAACTATCATTACTGTAAATGATCACAGGGGGTGAGCGGGAAGAGATATGAAAAGTCGGTTTGCTAAGAAGCATATTGGACACTTTATGGCTATCAACCTTGTGAAGGAAAAACCCACAACACACGTTTGTTTTAAGATGGATTAGACTCATTTAGTCTCTATTTGCTTTACACCCTTTCTTTCTATTTTGAGATAAACTCAAGGAGGATTTTACATGACTAAACTATTTGAGCTAACTGACTGTGTGTATCGTAAATGCTGGTAGAGGGAATAAAATATGCTTCTGAATTTTTAATGCCATTAATGAGGAGAAATGCACAGCTGAGAAATACTCAGCTGCCCTTGAAAGTCTTTCATAAAATACAAACGCTTCATCCGCCGTAGACCTTGTGTGTTCAAGGAAATAAAAGCTTTTGTTGTCGAGTTCACCTGAGAATTTCAAAAAAATATTTAATGGTAATATCATTTAAAGAATTCTACAGCAACAGTGTGGCCTTTGTGCGTCCTTGTCCGGCCAGAAATTGTATGTGATTGATGTAATCACATGTCCAAGGAGGAAGGAAAGAAAGAAAGAAAGAAAGAAAGAAAGAAAGAAAGAAAGAAAGAAAGAAAGAAAGAAAGAAATTTGAGTTAAGTCAACTTTCTGAAGCTTACACCTAAAACAAGTTATAGTAAGTTATAGTCTGATACACAAGCAGCAGCAAATAGTTTTCACTTCTTTTGCTAATTGCAGCATTTGAAATGTCTGTAAACAAATGCCAAAAGGATGAAACATATCTGTGGTGTAAAAAAAACCCTCGTTATTACGCTCTGCTGTCATACCAGTAGAAATAAAACACCGCTACTCTGCCTCTCTTCTTGTTTTTTCCATGGAAAGCAGGATTTGGGAAAACCCTCGTCTCTCTCCTCCTCCAGTCTTTACATCCGGGTCAGTTAGGTTGGTTAGAGCAAGATGCTGCCTTCAAGTGCTCCTCGTCGAGTTAACTTCGAAGTTTGGAAGATTCCCCTGACGGCTGTAGAACAGACCAAACACTTTAAAGAACTGAAAAACTAAACAAAAAAAAACATTGTCAAATGCAATTTAATATGGAGTGCGAATTATTGTACAAATGTATTGATGAATTATCATAAATGTTAATTTGCTACTTGTGATGACATTTTGATAAATACACTTGATGGACATAATGTGTTTTGTTAGTTGGCATTGCAACATCTCTATAGATGTATGTAAAAAACTAATTATCTGCATAAAAATACAACAATGCTTCTGATATTTTGTATTTAAACTCCGCTTTGAAGTTATATTAACATGAAGTTTTTGTGCTGCTTCACCAAGAGGTTTTTGTGAACGTGAATACTGTCATTTCCGACCCTTGAGACAGCCGGTGAAGGCATCGCAAGTTGAGCAGCTCTCAGTTATTGCAAAGGCAGACTGATGATCCAGCTGCTGTGCGTGAGAGTGTGTGCGCTGACATGGATACAACTGGCGCAGACTGTTGAAACTGGACACGTTACAGTGTTGCGGTGACACTAGTTGACTTCAAAGAGCGATAAAACTTCTTCCACCGCCGCACTCATGTGATTTTCCCCTGTTTGAGCCATGTCCAAGACCCTGAAGAAGAGGAAGAACCACTGGACTAACAAAGTCCACGAGAGTGTCCTTTGCAGGAATGAGGAGGGGGAGCTAGGGCTTGAGTTGAAGGGCGGCGCGGAGAATGGACAGTTCCCGGTTATCGGCGAGCTTCTCCCGGGCAGAGCGGTCTGCAACAGCGGCAAACTCTTCCAGGATGAACTCCTTCTGGAAGTCAATGATACCCCGGTGGCTGGACTCACCACCAGGGACGTCCATGCAGTGGTCAAACACAGCAAAGACCCCGTCCGACTTAAGTGTGTCAAACAAGGTGAGTTTTTTTGAGCTTTCACAGCAACTTTCCCGCATGTCGTAGTTTCTTTTTTTTCGGACATTTTTTGAAAACCGTTAGCTTTTTAACCCACTGATGTGTTTTGACAACAGTGTCATTGTTTTCCAAAACTGAGCTCGATGCTTGAGGCAAACAAAGTGCAGAAATGTAACTTTTTTTCCCACCTTTGTAGGAATATTCGTTACAAAAAGGTGTTTTAGATGTGTTCAGGTTTCGTTGGTATGGTCCTGTTGCTATGTGCGTGCTGGTTTAGTTTGGCTTGTTGAGGGGGTGTGTTACATTTGAGGCTGTCAGAAAATACACAATTACACAAAATACACCATTTAGCAAACAATAATTTAAATCATAGCTTGATTTGAGCCTTTTAAATGACGAATAATATTTGCAATACCGGGCATGCTACACTCAGTTATATTTCTAAATGTCATGCACTAACCAAAAGTCAATGTTACATAATATTCTATGTATAATACCACTGACATAAACATCAGATTAGATTAGACTGCACTTTATTGTCAAACTCCTAACCAAGTCTGATTTGCAGACACAAAAAGCCAACATAGTACAGCACAGACAAACATGTGTGGTCAAAATCAAAACGAACACATCTTATTTTCACAAATTTTAAATCAGGTGTTTATAGAGTAAGGTCATTAATTTGCTAGTTGTGTGGCAGGAAATTTTAAAATGTTATCACTGATGCTCAACAATTGCAAGTTTCAGCTTCACTGTGATTTTTTGCTGTTGTCTGAATACATCATCTTGAGTTGTGTTTAATTCTTCCTGTTAATTTATCAAGCAAATCATCAGCAGTAAATATAATTTTTAACTGCAGCACTAGGATCAATCGTTGACACTGGGATACTTAACTGAGTTGAGTTTTCTTTCTTTATGAAGTAAAGAAGAAAGAAGGAATATTTTCAGTTTAATGTTTTAATAACTTTTTTTTTGCAAAGCAGACATTTAAGTATGTAATATTTGTTATCCAGTACACTGAGCTGACTAAACTGGATTGGGAAAGGATAAGGTATTAATATTAGAGCAAGTCAATATTTCAACATTATAGTGGTGTCATAGAAAGTGAAAAATACCATAAGGTAGCATAAGTCACTGTTAACTCACTATTGAATGCCAAGGATGCATTAAAAGTCCTTTGAGGAATATATATTATGGCAGATATGGGGATATTCCTTAAGTGCTGTGGTTTCTTTATAGCCACATGAAGCCTAGGTTGTTCTGTCCCAAAACTCAGTAATTGCTGGAGAAATGCATGAATTGCAACACATGCAGTAGCCAGAACTCCCACGTCGACTTTCAGATTTAGAGCACAAGTCATGTAAATTTGCACCAACTACAAACTCCAGCTAATGCTTGACAACCTCGTGCACTGGATGTGAAACGCTTCTGTCTCAGGCACACTCATCTGGTCGTCTGTGCCTTTGATCCTATAGCGGTTAATGACACTGGGCGTCTTGCATTGTGAGCTAAGAGGAGGAGGAGGATCCCTGGGCTCTTATTTTGGGGTGAAGAATCAGCAAAACTCTGTAAGAGGCTTTGGATCAAAGTCTTTGCTTGCATGTATGTGTGTGACGGTGTGTGTGCAATTGAGCGCCGTGCAGAGAATTTATTCAAAAGGCAGCCAAGCCTGTATCAAACTAATGTATTGTTTTTTCATGAAATATTTAATGTCCTCCAGTACAGGTGTAGTGATTGATATTCTCCCAGTACGCTAATCATCTTTACTTAATTGGTTGGTTACAGTGTCAAGTTGTTTTTGGTGTGATTGATTGAAGCCACTGATGCCCTCTTACCTTTCACTTTAAAAAATCAACTTTTTTATAGTTAGACATGTGTAAGGATTTGTTTCGGAACCACAGAGTGCCTTATTAAAAAAAGCTCTTCCCCACAACAATAAAGGACATAGTCTATTTGACTAGTAAGCATAGACTGCTTCACATGCTAGGAGAATATATCATAACTGGGTGCTGTCGTGTAGTGGCTATCTCTCTTTCTGTGATACTTTACAATTAAAGCTATTCATTGTATTGCAAAGCCTTTATTATATTGTTTATGTTAACTTGTGTTATTAGTTGGAGCTTTTTTTCCCTTTGTGCTTGCCGTCATATTTATGTTCATGTTGTCTTCCCCACTCAGTGTTTTTGGATGTTTGACAAATCACTTAGGCAGGGATCCAGGTTTACATAAATACTGCTTATTGTGAAGACTGCAAGAGTTTGTGACTTTAAGAGTGAAAATGTAATATTCTAATCCAGGGTGTTCTTGAAAATTTGCTTCATTTACAAGCACAAGTATAGTTTAAAAAAGATCAAATATTGATTTAGAGAATGGTATTTGATTGTTTCAACACATTAAGCACCTACTGTCACTTTCTACCAGCTATTTGCTTTAAACACTTAATGTCCTTATTCAAACTTAACAGTCAATCTTGATTTCTTGACATGACCTGAACATTTTAACTGAAACTCTTACAAGATCAGCTGATGGTTTTCTAGCAGTCTCGCTCTGTTGAGTTTTTGTAAAACAGACTGATTCAGTCTGATTATTCTGAGGTTTTGCAGAGTGTTATCACTTTCCTCATATACAATCTTTGGCCAAAGGGAGCTGTGCTGTGTTAAAACCTGTTTCCCCATCAAATTGCAGAAAGCACCCATACTGACAGCGAATCTCATTTTGCTTGTCATCCTTTTAAATAACTGAGTGGCAGAATTAAATAACTGACTTATTAACCAGAAAGAGTGACGATCAACACTAAATGATCAGCAAAACATGAAGCTGCTTCATAGACATTTTCTGCACACAACCCAGATTATTAGTTACATTCACACACAATAAAGTTGACTCTCTGTAAAGTCTGTAGAGGTTGTTTAAAGACACAAGACTCTTCAGAAAACTGATGTAATGTTTGCGTTAATATGACTCATGATACAGGATTAATATCACTACTGACATGTATAAAGGAATCCCATTGTTGGTGTAGCACAGATCTAGGTTGCTAAAGCTTATTTAAGCTTGTTAACACACATGCACCAGCAGAGCAAACAGGTACATAAGTGATAGAAGAGGGGAAATTGTCTCTACTGTACCTGTGTCTTTATCTAACACAAAGCACTGTTTTCTCACTCAAATCCCCTGAGGTACTGAGGGTTGAGGAAAGTGCATTTGCACATCAACTCGTGCACTGTATTATCTTCGTATTCAGTCTCCAGCTTGGCAAGAATGTCAGCTGTTATAGACAGCAGATTATTTCATGAAGGTAATTAAAGGCATATCAATGCTATTTATAAATACCCCAGGGCACCATAATATCGAATCCTACTTGTACTGAGTTTTCATGGTTATAGTGCTGAATGAAAAATGTTTCTGCGCTTTGAGCTGTCCTTTTGTATAACCTCAATTTTATCCTTTAAAGACAGGAGTGACTTCGATTAGCAATTAAACCTTCTCAGATACTAGTTTACAAAAACGTCTATATCTTAATCAGCTGGTCATACATTTTGTTTTGTTGTCCCTCCTTCTGGTCAGTGTGCAAATGTCGTTCAGTCCTTTTAAATTATACATCAAGTTGCCTTTTGCAGTCGTCTTTAGTTTCACTTTCAAAGGGCTGCCCCTTTCTTTTGGGATATGATTGCCAACTTATTTCTATATTACTGATCATGGATCACACTGATGCACTTAATTTTTTACATGCTGTAATATTTCTTTAATTTCTCATGTCGTCTGAAATCCTAGAGCACTCTCCCATTTTCTGCTCTCTCTCACACACACACACGCACAGAGTATAAAGTCTTTTATTAGTCTCTAAGGTGAGGATTAAATTAGATTGCCACCAGCAATCAGGCTTGCCCTGTAGGACATAATTAGGATCTCCACAAAACGCTGATGGGTATAAGAGAACACAGGGCACAATTACATTCTCTGAGACACGGTTTAATTCCCATTAGAGCAAGAGGTAGTGGATAATGTAAGGACGTGATTGAGACTACCACATGTGTTTACTGTGGTGCCTGTATGCTTGAT
Source organism: Helostoma temminkii (assembly GCA_900302695.1). Taxonomy (NCBI): domain Eukaryota; kingdom Metazoa; phylum Chordata; class Actinopteri; order Anabantiformes; family Helostomatidae; genus Helostoma; species Helostoma temminkii. Next base: position 23,072 of record OMLM01012573.1, read on the forward strand.
GCCAGTAAATGTCAAAGTTTGGATTTTAACCCTAATGTAGAACAGGTGTACTTGCTTTTAATTACTTTTTAAGAGTTGGCATGGGATATCCTAAATTCTTCACAGAAATTAACCTTTATTAACCTTGCATCCAGGATGCAGTTAAGCCAGGGTAACAGGTGTAGACAGAATTTCAGGATGTTAAGAAAGGCCAACAACTGTGGCAGAAATCTGTGGAGAAACTTAAAGGATAAATTTCTCTATTTTTCTAAATTAATTGTATTTTCATCTGTCCCAATAAACACTAAAACCAACAATGATTCACGAGTCCATAAGCCCGCCGAGGTTAGCCTAATTGTCTGTACTATAGACTAGATGTAATATCTTGATTGTTGCTTTAACGGTGTGCCAGCTGGCATTATTGAGTATGTCACTCACTCAAAAAAAAACAACCAAAAACATAAATTGTAGTGACACGCTGTCTAAGAGTTGGGCATGTGGATTGATGGCATTAGTGTCATGGTCTGCTTGTGGCTTAACCAAAGAAGCTTAACCAACAAAGATAAAAATGAGTGAACAAATAATACCAGGAGAAGAAACACAGACTCCACCAGCCTCGCAACCAACATTGTTAGATTTGATTCCTTGATGTGGATCAACCTCACTAGCATGAAGGTGGTTCGGCTTTAGAAGGGCCAAAGTTGCCCAAAAGACTTCAATCTGCAAACCGTGTTGAAAATCAACCAGTTCACCTTCTGCCAGATGGTTAACAGCGGTGCTAACATTCGCCAGCAGCACTAGCATTAGCCACTCTGGAAAAACACTCCATCGTTATTGTCAAAATCCTAAAAAATATCGACATATAATTTCATGCCAATATCACACACCCCTTCTGTAGACCACTCTGTTCTTGTCCAAAAATTATTAAAACCACATCAGACAGACATACTTGGTTGAGGTTTTGCTCTGAATTGCCATCATTCCACCAGAGACCTCACACATGCACTGTTGACTGACAGCTATACAAAAAATGGCAATACCCAAACATTTTTTTTTTGGACTGAAGAAATATGTCAGCCTATGGAGTGGTCTTTTAGTGTCTACAGAACAGATGTGTAAGATAGTCAAGGTTGCAGACTGGTGGCCATTACAGGTGAGTATAAGCAATTCAATGTGGTTTTAAGGTCTGTATAGGAAAATATGATTAATTCAGAAACCAATTGCTGTTGCCCATGCTACCATAGCAGTGGTCAAAAACCATTGTGATCACCTAACACTTTTTGTCTGTGGAAAATGAAGGATGGTGTTAAACAAGAAAGGAAGTATTTTGTACAGCATGTTGTCCAACCACCTGAGAAATCAAATAGCTGTTCCGAATGGCAGCACTTGAAGGCAGAGTAAAGAGGTGACTGTCTAGCCTGTCTGATAAGCGCTTTTGAAGGCAATTGCAGCAAGGTACAGTCGCTTTCATTTCACAGCTTGAAATTAAACACCCTTAGGTCTTCCAAAAACCCATCTAAAAATGCACTTTGAAATGTAAAAGATGATTTATGGATCTCAACATACATGTCACAAATAGGATTAGGACAGTTTTCAGGTTTTATGATAGGTGCACTATGTGTTGGAGATGTTGACATAATGTTTTCAATGGAAAAACATTCACCAAAAAAGATTCTAGTAGCAGCCAGGGATGATTAAATACTGTTTTGCTGCTTAGCACATACATTTTTAAGTCCTTCTGGTAACACACAAAGCATGCAGGATAGTACAGTGCCACTTACATCACAGCCACCTGCATATGCTATACGGTAAATGTATCAGTACTACAAATCCATTCTCTTTTGTATAAAGTATTTCCTTGGATAATCTGCATGAAGAGTATACATTCCAACCCTTTTTCTGTAGTTCACAAATATTGCTGCCAAAGCATCAAGATAAATTAGTTTCACATCACTTTGCCTCTTTCCTTCCAATCTCTCTCACACACATGCACACACTGTAATGCCCTAGTTCAGTTTCCTATTTCAGCTCCAGTGAAGAATTAATGCAACCAGCTATGTAGTATGTCACTGCATCTTTCACTGCCATTGTAGTGAGAACCTCTTTTTCTAGCTGTACTGTAGTGTGGCTGAGAACCATATGCTGGTTGAGCCTCACCGGTGTTGTAAGAGCAGCCGTTTCCAAGTCAGCTGAACGTAATCATGTAATCGGTGTGCTCGTAGGGTGTCGTAGAGTAGTTCACAGTTTGTGTGTGTGGAGGGTTTAAAAAGGTCACCCACATGGGGGCAGACAAGGGCCTAATCCTCTTTGGCTGTAAAGGAATGAACGTCTCTTCTCATAAGTAGAAGAAGAAGCGAAAAACTTTTGTTTTTTGCACAGTGTGGGAAAAATTGGCATTGACACTGGCATACTTTGGATGTGCACACTCTGTCCCCTGGTGGGAGTGTGCTCACCTAACCCTGTCGCCCAAAAAATTACATTAATAAATTACTAAACTGCCACTCTAGTTTTTGTAGCGAACTTAATCATCATAATCATAATCATTCCAAAATTAAGACCAGAGGTTTTGGCATGAAAAATACTTTGGTTAAGGTTAGAGACAGATCATGTTTGTGTTAAAATTTTTCTGAAGACATTGTCTGTGAAGTGATCTGTTAAATTTTTTGCTAATACCACCTGAACCCAATTAAAAAAAATGTTAATAAAGTTGGAGTCATATATTAGCCTGTAGAACTGCAAGATCTTTAAGATCTGACTTCTTAGTGATCTAGCACTATACAGAAACTTAACTTGGCCTTCAAGGGTTGCAGTGGGTGGCGCTGGGGGGGTGAAACACTTCAATGAGGGAATGAGGCAACGATGTTTAGACTGCATGGCAAAACATCATAAATAGTAAGTACAGCCTTTAATGGACCACATTTTTAACAGGAAGTATTTTGGCAGCCATAACAAGGCAGGAATGGAAGCAACTATGGCGGAACCTAGTTTTAATTTTAAAAGGTTGGTTGTAGCTTATAGCATAGGGAGGGCAGTATTGGTTGGTCTGTCAACACACACAGTTCTGAGTGAAAGTACTGAATGGATTTCCATGAAATTGGTATAGACATTAATTATTTCCAGAGGACAGACACTAATAGCTTTCTCTATCAGGTTATATTAACATACTATCGTGCTAGTAATCTAAATGTTACTGTAAAACAACTAATTTAACTTCCAAATATTGTTTACTATTGTTCTAGGTGGCCTGTAGTGTTTGTCACTATCCTAAAGTGTTTCTTACAGTTGCATAAATGTGCCTTCTTCTGTATGTGAAGACCTTAGTCCTGCCTTGATAGCAAATGTGAGTTGATCTGAGAGTGTATGTATAAATGTGACCAAGGCTGAAATGATAAGTTTAAAATTTATATTCAGCTAATATGATAATTGACAATTGATTAATTACATTTTTAGGCGTACTTATTCTCTCACATTTTTAGACCAAATCATAATTAATCAAGGAAGAGTACTTGCTAATGCTTGGCAGGTTAACTGATAATAAAAAGCATTTTTAATTGCATCCCAAGTGAAAAATGAAAATTTTGACTGTGGTACATGTGAAAGACATTGCTGTTTAAAAAAAAAAAAAACTGCGAATAGAGTCGGCAAAAACTCAGAGAGAAAGAAATGGGAATGATGGTGTGACACATATTTCAGCTCATATAAAAAATATATTTAATGTACCTGATACATTATGTGAGTTCTTAACGGAATCACCAGGACACTTGCCAGTTAATCTCCAACAAAGTCTTCCAGCTAGACTTCATTGTTGACATTTTAACAAGTGGTTACCTGCAGATTTCATTGAAACTGGGCCAACATGGCCTAAATAAATCTCTACACCTAATGAAGCAGTTTAGATGGCAGTCTTTCTTTTTCCTCAAACCTTGTAGCGTTTCTTTGGTAGCATTTCAGGTTTTGTGGACAAGCACACTAATCCCACATGTTTCATTAGATTTTTGCACCAACAAATACTGTTAAACCACAGATTTTTTAATAAATGGAGACTACAGTTGTAGACATACTTTGTATTAAAATATGTATTTTTAGATATAGATTTTGACATGTGCTTGTTTATTTTCTATAATTTTTACATACCTCAGCTTGCAGCTACACTTATTATAGATGACCCCATCTCTTGTACAATGCTGTCTCATGTCCTCCTTTAATGTTCTATATTAGTACTACTCATGTGATGGTCAGTTTACTGCATTGTGAACTGGAAGCTCTGTGTAAGAGCAAATAAGTAGGATACAGTCATTTATACACTATCAGCTGATGTCAGCTGATTCTGAAGGTCAGTCATATTGTACATAAATATAAAACTGAATCCTTGACATAAAAATCTATATCACAAAGAAACTGCTCGTGAAACAACACCACACATGGTATCCAGAACAGCTCAAGGGAAAACAGTATGTTATTGCATTATCAAGCCAATGGCGCGTGTTCTAGTAATAGATTGACTGATGTGAGTGATGATGACTTTGAACTGGTTACTGGTCTGTTGAGGGCTTGAAAGATGGGATGGAGCAGTCCCTGATAAGTTGTGTTGAGTCAGACTTACACTGTTGCTTGGGTGTGATAATGATTCTCAGTGCAGTCAGACTCATCCGTCTTCTTGTCATGGCCCCATGGAGTGTGTTAAGTTGCACCAGCAAGTGAAACACAGAAAGTGTGATACACATACAGACACACACATGCATAAAGAGCTGCTCTCCTCCAGTGTGTGTTTGTGTGTGTGTGTGTGTGTGTGTGTGTGTGTGCGTGCATCCCTGGGGCCTTAGCACCACTTACCACATGCTGTCCAATCATGCTTGACAGAGGTTTGGTGGAGAGATCCTGTTGTCGTTGCCTGTGTTACACTGTCTGACTGCCAGGCTCACCTCTGGGGACAGGTAATGATAAGGCACTCACACACACATAGAACTGCCTTCCCCTCCTTGTCAACATCAGCCATCTGTTGTGGCAAGTGGAAGTAGACCAAGCACTGAGAAGTGGGAAGACTGCAAAGTTTTTGTGTGTGTGTGTGTGTGATGGTGTGCATTTCTAAATGTGGATAGCAGAATATACTGGTGTTTGTGTGTATTTGTGCCTCAGTGGAATTCAATTAACATAAACTAAATCTATCAAGGAGTCAGTGAAACTGTCTACTGTAAATAAAGGAGTGTCTCTCTAAATTACCTAAGTTCTGCAAATGAATGCTGTCTGGAGGATAAAATAACTCTGAATAAAGATGGGCTCTTTACTTTCTCATTATGAGTGAATGATTATATGTGTACATACGCTATCTATTTATATTCGTCTCTCACAGCGACTGATTATAATCTTCTCTTGGGTCTGGTCAGGTTTATTTAAGAAAATGTACAATGCAGTATGGCATTCAGATGTCTAGTGCAGTGGTCCTAAACCCCGGTTCTCAAGACACGCCGTCCTACTTGTATTCCAACTGCCTGTCCTTCCCGCTGCTGCTTTCCTGGATGAGGTGTGTTCAACCAATCAGAAGCTGTAAGTGCAGGGATTGTTGGAAAACAAACAGGACAGTTTTTTCCTGAGGACTGGGGTTGAGACCCACTGGTGTAGTGTATATGTGAGGGGGTGTGGACACCCATAAGCCCCTGCTAAGGAGATAAACAGTCAGCATAGGGATATCCCTATACTCATACCAGTATCAGGCCTGATACTACTTATACTACTACGACTACTTGTACTCGCAACTTCTCTGATACCACATTACAGCAGAATGTTAATATCGTGATCGGTAGGCAAAGGTGGAAAAACCTGGAACACATTCATTAATTGAAATGGGGTGGCAGTGCCATGCTTGTTTACCTGTCAGTTTAAGTTAATTTTTGCATGTGAGCAATAGTCTCCTGTTGTGTATTTGATTTTGTCACAGACAGAAAGCATAGATGTGATTACAGTGTTTGAAGTTATTGCACTTTTCCAGTATTTGCAGTTTTTATAATAGAAATGCTGCGTTTTAGTTCAATTTAGTTTCAGATAGTGACAAATTTTGTACGTTTTTGGCCAGACATGAATTACTCTCCATTAGGTAAGTTGCTAAAATTTCAGCCAGATTTGGACCATGCTCCGCTGTGGTGACCATCACTATGGAATAACATGAAAAAAAAAGAGATAGAGACAGAGAAAAAAAGTAGATTTAGATGCTTATTGATTTGACAATAACAACTTAATAACAAAAATGATTTTGACCCCTTGTTTTTATTTGTTTGTTTGTTTGAAGTTCAGAAATATGTATATCAATATTTGAATTGATCTAAGAAACCAAGCAAGCAAGTCATGGCTTAATTAGCTTTTTTTTTATACAACATTGTCATCTTGGAAACAAATCAGTGCTGTCTTCTTTAGTTATCTTTTTCTTGCTTGTAGAGCAGCCTTGTTTTTGTCTTTATCAGGGACCAATCAGAGCCTCAAAGACAAACACTGCAGACCCTGCAGCCTTGTAGGCAGATGATGAGCCAAAAGTAAACATCAGATTTGGGTTGTGAAGCTGTAATGAATCACAAAGTGGTTATGGATTGCTGCTATGTAACCTGCAAAACTTTGCCCCTCGAGAGGTACAGTAACATTTAGTTGAGGGAGATATTGTAAGATTACATATTTCATGTTGAGTTACTATTTCTACACTCTCAAACTGCCAGTGATATGAATATAAATGAGATCTAAATTGGATATTTTGGAGCAAAGGCATTGAGGAGGGTGAAATTGGCTGACCTGCTCTCTGAGAGAAGGGAATATTAAGCCAACTCTTCAGCCCACACTAGTTGTTGCTGATTCACCAAAAAAGGGAAAAATCAATACAGAGCTATTAAAGCGTTTCTGAGAACAGCACTGGTTGGACTGTCCTCCTCTGCCTGTCTCTTGGCAAGTATCAAATAGTCTTGTCTTAGTATTCTACACAGACAACTATGTGAACACGGGATGGACTGTTTGCATTTGTGTCCATCTCAGTATGTGTGTTTCTGAGTAGGCCAGGGCAATTAACAAAAGCCTGACAAAACATGCTGCTTCCTCTATGCAGGGGATAAAATGTGTTACCTGTTGTTTTTTTGGGGAAGCCCTGTTGATACAGTACATTTTCCAGTCAACATTGTACATCAGCAGCTCTCACTGGATTTTCAAAATAAATGGATCCCTATTTTTAGGCAAAAATAGAAAAAAACAGGCTAATTATTTTAGTTGACAAGTTCTGACTGATTTTTTTTTTTCCTGTGGAAGTTGTTTTTGTACTGCTTAATAAAACTTGTTAGCCTTTTATTACACTACAGTATTATGAATAGGACTCTTTTATAAAGCCAACCCGTAACCCTACAAAAAAATGTATGGTAGGTAATCACATGCTACTATATGACTTTGGAAGTAGTGTAAATTTTGACAGCAATATATACTCTGCTTTGTTATTTCACATTGAGACATTAGACTGACACACTGTCCATCCTGTAACACTACTAATAGGACTACTAAGTTTACAGTAAATAATTGATAAGGATAAAAAAAATGGCACTGAAACTTTCTTGATGGGATCCTGTACAGTGAAGATGAATCAGTCGCACTGTGTTGTTGTATCTTCTCTCACACATAATTGTTATTTGGCTCTATGCATACACCTGCTACAGAGAGTACAGGAAGCAACTGACAGAATAAATGTTCTGCAAATGTCAGCTGCAACCACTAAGTGCAAAGGTATAAATGGCACTACAGGCAGTTTTGTCCACTGTTATTTGCCCATTATAGGCTAAATAGTGTCATTTTTGCATTTTGCATAAACACGCCAGGTGTGCCCAGATTCTGATTCGGCTTGGCAGCAGAATGCACAGCCACACTGTGAAGAAAGTGAGCGGGTTGTAACTAAATAGTGATCAGGTTTATGTTTGTCGATTCCGATCGCTGAAAATATGTCAGGACCAACTCAGGACATGTCTACAAATAAGTAATTACAGTAGGCAAGTTATTCAGAAGGGATGGGCAATGCTTTTTGAAAAATCTCATCAACATAAAATAAAAAAAAAAAAAAGAATTTTAATTGTCTTTAAAAACAAAGAGCCACTGTTCTCCTTTTTTTTACTGGCACCAATAATTAACGTGCTAAAAAGGTCAGAACATAGTTTTACAACAGCATCAAAAGCAAACAACAAATACAAACTGTCACACATGACTGGATAAACTCAATGATGATAACGTATATGAGCTGTGCAGTCGAATTTTTTTCTAAGTTCAAAATACCCATCCCTATTAATTAGTGAGCTTGAGAGTTATTGTTTTGCAAAAATTGATGGTAGGGAAGAGCCAAATTTCCCACGGCTTGTACTCTTTATCCTGGGCTAAGTTTTCAACTAATGCTTGACG
>OMLM01012573.1:31476-48327 GCA_900302695.1 Helostoma temminkii
TAATGCTTGACGCACAGAAATGTATTTACTTTATGCTCTTCAGTAAAACCAGGGATCATGTGACACCTACAAATCAAAAAACCATAGAGATAAAATGTTGTAGAAAGTACTGATATGTAATGCAATAAATAAGCTATTAGATTACCCTTTAATGATCATGTGAACAGTGAAGGACACACACAGTACACAATAAAGAAAACAAAACTACTCAAAAGTCAATGTCAGACTGTTCTATTGATTTAAGTGTAGTGTGTGTATGTACTGTTACAAACTAGAATTGCAGCTCAGAACTGACAGAGCAGCAGTTTCTGACAAGATAAAGAGTCTGCAATAAGACTGTAAACAAGACATTGATTTACTGCTGGGCAGTATAGATTCTACAAGGAACGATGAGACACATTATTAGCATGCCCATTCAATAATACCTGCCACTTTTTGGGCGTTGTAGCAGTCTATGCATTAACAAGTCTATACACTGACCAAATTCGTCTTACTCTGCTGTCTCACACTGAGGATTCATGTGTTTTGAAACCAGTATCATCTGTGGATAGTTTTGATTTTTTGGGGGGATTCCTACCGAGTCTTATACTAGCTTTTGGTTTCTCTTTATCAACCTCCCTCCTCCCTCTAGTTTTGCTGTCAGCGAGGTCACCTCCAGCTACTTTAAGCCAGCTCACATCGTCTCTCCTGGGACGATTTTATATATGCAGAACGGTCTGTCACGCCTGCTTTTTTCTGTCTCCTTCCTTTGCATTCACTCATTCATTTCATCCTGCTCTCTGCAGGGACCTGAGAAAGGCACGTTTAAATAGGTTCAGGAGATGAAGAGACTGACTGCACAGCTTGGTCCATCAGTCCCTTTGCCTGCACACATTATTTATGCCTTCCAAGAGAGTGAGGGACCTTCTGAAAGACAGGCTGATCATGAGAGAGACAGAGAGAAAAACACACCTGATGTTCACTAGATGCAGAGGAGAGGGGGGAAGCAAAGAGAGTTGACAGGCACTTAGTATTACACACTATTCTGGTTTTAATTTGAATGACAACCACGGCAGTGCTGTTTTCTGTGTTCTTCCTTAGCCCATCATGAAGGACACGATTTCATCTTGTGCTCCCTTTAACACAAGATCTTCCGAGTTCTTGCTTTGCTAAAATAAAAGAGTATTGCAAAACTTCACTTGACAAACACATAATACTAAAATAAGATTAGCAGTTGTTTTTTGTGCTGAAAAGTAATGAAAATTGAATTATCTTCTTTTTACTCCATTAAACAATGCTAAAATGACTGGTTATGTTATCTCATTCTTATATAGGTTGGGAAGACAGGTTCAGAGGAAGCCAAAGGATATTCTTATGATTGGTTTTCTGCATATTTACTGTGACTTGTCTATGTCATTCATGTCATAGTGCTTACTGTCAACAGTTTGTGTTTTCATTTGTAAATTATTAAAAAGCAGTAACATTAATGAAATACAGTACATTAAACAGAGCTGGGACATGTAATTAAATGCTATATTTGTAGTTTTATATGTGAGAAGATATAATTGAGTCTGGTCTTAATGGGAACTTGGCAGTTAATTAATCACTTAATGTACAGTAGTTGAACCAGATTCATTAGCTAAATAAAATGCTACTAATTATGAAAGTAATAAGTACTAGTTTTACCTTACCTTTAAAAGCTATACCATATACCCCCCTGTAGATTATGTTTAACACTATAAATATAGGTAACAGTAAGAACCAAAATACTGTCACACTGAGCCTCATTCACAAAGCATTTGCAAAAGGAATTTCTTCCTATTCTCTACTTTTTATCAAGATTCACAAATGTCTTCTGCTTATTTGGGATTATAGGAAATAACTAAATCTACGCACACTAAATACCACCGCATTCTTAAGGACACATAAAGGATCCAACGCAGATTTTTCTTAAGAACAAATTTCAATGTGTGCTCCCAGACTTTGTTTTTGCTTGCTTTGGTACCACACTTGTAAATCACATCTGTAGGAGTGGGGCGATTTGTCGACGTAATCGTTTACGAAAATACGTAATACGTGTGTCGATGTGTGGCATGTAATACGTGCATCTAAAGTATGGCATCTAAAGTATGGGAGTTTTTTAAGCAGACAACAAATTAGAAATCATAACAGCAGTACCACCGCCATGCAGGTGTTAGTTGTATTTTTCGACGCACGCTCTCTGCTGGTGGGAGTGTGCTCACCTGTGTATGTGCGCACGTGTCTATTTGTGTATGTGTGTGTGTGCATCGAGTGGAGCTCTGCTATGTGTGACAACAAGCGACCATGTGCAGAAATGCTGTTGTGTAAATAGATAAATAACATCAGGTTATGTTTCATATAAGAACAAGGTATATACAGTATGTGATCTGGCTCTATACAGAAAATACAATTACATAAAATTAACATGACCTTTTAGGGGGAGCAGGTTCCCCTAATATATGGGTTGGGGAAACACTGTTGATTATATTGCAAAATATTAATGGTACAAAAAAAGTTTTGGTACTCTAGAATTGACTTGAATTTTGCTTTGTTTTATTTATTTAGCTGTTGAACTGCTAAATGTAGATCACACCACATTCTACTTATTACTGGTAGGTGGTAAGTCACTCTGACACAACTAAGTAATCAATTTTGCTCGTCATTGTACTTCATAAATGTTTTAAATTTTCTATGCTCAGCAGAGTTTTGACTATATATTATTCATTAACAGTGATCACATGACATACATTCAACATACAAAATGCAGCAAACATACAAATCATTTAGACGACATCCTTTATGCCATTTAATCAAAAAGGTATCACATTATTTTCTATTAACAGACCTTGTCATTTAGATCAGATTGATTGAAAAGATGCAAGGAAGATGGTTCTTTGACATTTGGCACAGACTCCGTGAGCTTGTCTTTTGTTATTTGGCAAGCAGTATTTCCCATGGGTCATGCATTTAGAGCAGTCAGAACCTTTATTGTAAATCTTAATTTACAGTAAACCCTGTTGCTCAGCACTCTTGTATCTCAAGGAAAATGACAGATTTATGACCGGACAGTATCAGAGATCACTGTTGTGTTAGCGTGAAGGAATAACACATGGTGATGGGATTGCCATGGAAATATTTGTCACAACAAGAACTGAGGAAAAGACTGTGGGGAAAGTATATTGTTGTGACTCATGATTGATACATGTAGTGCATCCTTAGGCTATAAACAGCTTGGAGTGGCATCTTCTATTGAGTGACAGCTTTCACTAATATTAATTGACCAACTGAACCAATTAGATTATGCTGCATTCAAGTGAATGTGCAGGTGTTCCAAATTTGCCTTAGTAAATTGAAGTTAATTTTGTATTAAACAATTAAAAGATTCATCGTAGTTCATTTGTCAGCCAAAGGTAACAAAAATGTCTAGACGACAGTTTCTCAAATATGGATTTGGATTGCTGCAAAACATGCAATTTGAATAAACACATTTGGAGAGGCATTTTTCCAGACATTTAAATTTTTAGAAACAAATAAACAATAGATTGGCTTTTAATACCTTTGTTAGTTTTAGGTCCACCATATGATATGATTTTTGTGTGGTTAACCAAAAACCAAACCAAAACAATTACTAAGTTCAGTTAATAGACATTTTTTTCAGAAAAAAAAATCACTATATAGTCTGAATTCTATGTTTTGTGCTACATATTACACAGAAGTTTTTTTTACATGTTTTGTTTCTTTAGTTTTCTAGTTTTTATTTCTTTCTCTTTTGTTAGATTGCTACTGTATTGGTTGTCTTGATTCCAGATTTTAAAGAAGAATTCTTGTGTGCTGTGGACCTGCTCTCTTCTAAATAACCCATGGCTCTTGGCTGTTATTTTCTCCCCTGTGCTTGGTTTCTTTAAACATTGATTTTATGCTTCAAGAGCTTTATGCACGCTGAAAATATGCTGTCCAAAATATGCCCTCCTTGACTTTATCCTTCCAGCTTACTTGAGTCAGACATTTATGAGTTTGGTGTTTGTAGTAGAAAACAAAATGTAGACTTGACTGTTGATTGAAAAGTCATCCTGACTCAGGCTAATGCAAAATCTGCTTTCAGCCCAGATTGAATTTAAGCACTATTACATCTACATTTTATGCCAGGAATTTAGAAATTTAGTATTTGCATCTAGTGATGAAGAGAGTGCAGAATGTAGAGTAGAAACATATACATTTCTCCATAGGTTCTTATTGCCCCAAGGTTGCAGAACCATACTGTGGTCCTTTTTGAACCCCAGGGAGATACAAAGGAGACTAGGCATCTGGCTGGCATCATATCGTCCTCATCTCTTCCATGAGTCTCTACAGAATTGCTGTTATTCACCACAAGGTATGCAGTAATTAGACTGAGGTCAGGGGAGTGTGTGGCCTCTCTCCCTACTTTCACAACACAACATCCTTTAAGAAGTGGGACAGCAAGTGTTGCCTGACTTCCTCCAGCAATTAACGAGAACGCCCCGGTTCTTCATTCTTTTCCACTCCTAGTCTGTTGTTTGCACTCCACCTTCATTAATATCCCTTTCTCTAACTCCCTCACCATCATCTGTCACTCTGCTCTTCCTTTTGATTATTTTCTTTCAGTGTAAAGGCAGTGGGGAAAAACAGACTTTAATGAGATGGAGAGAATGAAAAGAAAATTGAAGGCACAATCATGTTCCTTTTGTTCTCCCTTGCTGCCAGGCTTAAAGCTTATTCCTTGGGCATAAATATGGGATTTGTTCCATTTTGCCTTTTCAGTGTAGCTACATTGAAAGGTCACTGTTTGCATCTCTCCTGTTGCTCATCTAGAATTAATCATACCTACACACAGTCATGCTCATAGGTGAAAATCACTGACTGTACTTCATGCACAGAATGACAAGCTGCTTTCATTGTCTTCCCAGAAAAAAAAATCACTAAGCCTGTACTGTTCTTGTGTATGCTTTCTGAAAAAATGATGTCTATATGCTGTGGTGGAATTCCCTTGTAACCCTGGCTTCTATAAGCTTGTTAAACTGTCCAGTAGCTTCTGGCTCCAGCCCAATGGCCCAGACCAATGTCTCAATTAGCCGCAATCTCCAATCCACAGACTGACTACTGTATGAGCCTCCCTTAGTTCCTGTGGCAGACTGTGTGGGTTTAGCCCTGGCCAGGCCATGCGTCTAGCCATTATGATGAGTGATGGGTCTCTATTATTCTAACTTGAAAGCACCAATTGTTATTCTAATTAGGCAAGGCAAATGAGGCTGCATTTCTAAGCTTCCTTTCTATGCTTCCTCTCAGTTTTCTACATCTGCTCTCTGTTGGTTTCCTACCTTCTCTCATGTCCTCTCTTCTTGTGCCAGTATGCATTGTGGGTATTGTCACCCGGACCTCATGCAGAGAGGAGCTGTATAGTGTTTTGCTGAATTTGTGATGAAATGCTGCAGGAAAGGCCTTGGCCCTGAGTTGGTTCCAAATGTAAGTGCAGTGCCAGCCATAGCTGTACCAGTCCTGAAAGATGCTTGGCTAAACACTAGCAAAACGTCCACAGCTGTATGCACATAATTACAGAAGTTTTGTTTCTCTACTACATGTACAGAATGAGTTCTGTGTCACCCAGTGCTTGTGGGAAGGATAGATGGGCTAGATAAAACCAAATGTTTTAATCAAATCATCAGGTTGTACCACTACTTCCATCTGCTGGTGTACTTGTGCCATCATTTACAGTCAGGTTCGTAAACAATGGAACAATACATGTTTTGGCATAGGACTCTGTGCATCACCATATTGTGTTTGAAACAAAACACAAAACACTCATGTGAGCTCACTCACACACTCATTTTAGCTTTTATGTAAGGGGTTTGACCAAACTCTGGGATCAACCATTCAGAAATTATTATTATCATTTTCACACACACAAACATATCTTGGGAGGCTCATAAATAATGGAACAAATGTATGGCCTGGAGGTGGTTCTGAGTGCAGAAGTGTTTGCTTTAGGTAGTTGTTCAACATGAGAACCTAAGAGGTGTCACCTGAAGGAGGCCATCATTATGCTAAAAAAAAAACATCACAGAGATAGCATAAACACTGGGAGTGGGCAATTTGAGAGTTTTTAACAACATAAGGCAGAATTAACTGGCAACCCAGCAACAACAAAAGGCCTGAAAGACAACTAAAGTGGATGTGCCAGAACAGATTACATCCTGGTCCTTCTCAACAGTCTGATACATCATTTAATTCTGGTTCTGATAAACACTGTTGCTTCAGTTCTGGTTGAATGCCAGTAAGAGGCTCTTATTTACTATGAGGTATCCCAGAGTCTTAAGAATACTCCAAAGAAAACTAGAAATTTTAAATTAATGGGAGAACACTATCACATAGCAGCTCTGTAAATGTATCCACTCAGTGGCACATTACTGAGCTGACATATAGCTCAATAATGCCAGCTGATGGTAATTGTATTGAGAATAATTCTCAGTTGCAATTGCTTGGAGCACAGCATCACTTAGCTATGAAACAACTCCCTATTCAGCAATACTGTACTGGAGGGCTTTGATGTGGTTCTAGGTCCTTTATATCCATTAACTTTTGGCCCGCAATGAATCAGCATCATTAACAACTCTGTGTCACTTTCAAAGAGATGCTGTTCAGACTACTTAATGCACATACAGAGTAAATCTGCTCCTATCCACACATACTGTAAGAGAAATAACCATGAATGCTGTGTTTCTGGCCAGCTTTACTTAGCTTTTTACTTCCTCTGGCTTGTCACAACCAATTTGGCCTTCTCTGTTACACCTACCTGTATCTACCTGACTGGGACACACTGAAGATGCCCTCTTCGGTTAAGTCATCAAGTGATTGTCTGTACAAAAAGGCTAGACATTTCTAAATGCTCCCAAATGGAATGCTTTCTTTTATCCGCTGAATGCCTTTTATGAGTGCTGGAGGATGAATACGAGTCCTGACCTTTTGTCGTCACAAATTACAGTCTTGCATTGCACAGCACTGTGCACCTTAACGGTTGCAAGCTGACTTTTGAGAGAAATCTGGTGTGTGTGTGTATGCGCAGTTCTGCATGCACAAAGAGAAGTGCATGAAAGGTTTTTGGAAATGGAAGCCTAAAATAGAATAATACCCACATGGTGTGCCTTGCTAACATTGCAAGCTTTGTCTGACCAAGTGACTCAGTCACAGTCATTGTTACATTTTTATATGTTAGTATTCCAAGCATGTGTGGTGTGTTTTGGTACTTAACATTCTCCTGCTCCAACATCCAAATCCTCTAATTTTACAACTGCGATGCCCTTATCAACATGCTAACAGTGTAAGTCAATCCATGTGCAAATAACCACAAACACCATTTCTCTCTTCATCCCTTCTTTTCATTCAAGCAAACAAGCTTACTTCCAGTGATGTATATAAAAGAGTAGGGAGTGTACAGACTTGGCACATGCACTGTACAACCACAGTTTGCGGTACTAATGAGGTCAAACAGATATACCCTGTTTCCTAACAGCTATGTCCAAGGCATTCCAGCATAGCCACTGTGTAGCCTGGAGGCATTTATTCTTCTCGTAGAAAGCTGTATTTACTGTGGTTTGACAAATTATCGCAGCAGCTTGCCTAAGACATGTGAACATTTATGTCTTGAAGCTGTTAGGTAAGATGAAAATTCAGTGTTGTCCTGTGACTTATCAGTAGCCTCCTCCTATTACACCCACAGGGGGGAGAAATTGCTACTTTATGCACATAAAACTCTTTATTTAAAAACCGTACTAAACTGTTTACAGCTAGCTGATGTTGAATGCCAAGCACTACAGCTCACAGCTTTTCATGATTCCTGGTATGGGCTTGAAAATATCTGGATAAGCTGTTTGGCTGTTGGCTGCAACTGCTATATATCTGTGTTGCAAGGCCATCATTTTAAATAAGGTTTTCTTGTATTTATTGTATTGTTAAATTAATAGGTCACACACTCTTACCACTTGCACATGCACAGCGGGCTTAATTGTATTCAGACATTTAGATTTATTAATCTACTAAAAATATTATTTATTTAGATTAGTGGAATTTCTTAATCTGCTTTTATACATGAACTGGAATTCTGAGTTCTCTTGACTTCATCCGGGTGAGCTGCATATGAGAACACAAATGTCAGTCAGTCGGCCCAGACATTAAACTGACTTTATCCAGTGAGCCCACTAGTACAAAGGCTGTGTAATATCCAGGTGAGGCCAATGTGCAACTACAGCAGGTAATTGTCTGGAGTATTCACATCGAGCATTTGGGCATTCCCTTTCAGTCAATCACTGAGCACAACAACAATATAGGAAATATATACCATGCCTTCTGTTGTTGTATTGCATTTCTCTCTTTCAGGAGACCAGGGTTATGTACAGTGCCTAACGCATTGTGTCTGATCATGTATGTTATTTATTATGTATTTTTGTATCACATTTTTTTTGTATCAAGCCTCCTGCACACACTACCCAATGACCACCCCTCACTGAAACCAAACTAATTCCTCAAATGCATCTGACCTGGACTATTTTCTGCTGTGTGCTGTATGTGTAAATGCACAACTCCACAGTGTTTGGTTCCTGATTCTTCAGATATTGTCCAAAGTGCATATGTGAAAACGGCTTTAGGTGATGATGATTTGTCTTCTTTCTTGATGAGATAATTTCTCCAGGGAATTTAATTCCAAAGAAACACTCTCTGTCTACCATCTCCTGTGAGTGAAGCTTCCTTTACGAAAAAGAATTACATTAAAGTATACTATTACTATACTTTTTTTAAAACTAAAAATAAGCAAGTATACTAAAAGTATGCTATTTTTGTACTTACTATACTCAAGTTTACTTAATAAAATAAACTTTGAGTATACTACTTTTTTGTAAGAGGCATATACAAGCACATACATTAGGCACCAATACCTGATCCAGTGTTGTCAGTCAGCAAGGCGTCACCATGTAACCTAACAGTGAACAAAATTATTTGTTTTAACCAAAATTGGTAAAAACAGATTGAACACTGCAATCTCTAGGTTTATGGATGGTCTTTGGCAGCTTCCTGATCTTTCTCAGGAACTTTCCACTGTTTCAGAAATTTGGACCCTATCCTCATAGAGTGAGTAGCATTTTTCATTTAATTTCATGTCACTTCATTTATGTTGTCTTAATACACAGCAGCTGCATTAAAACGATGCAGAGGTCTTGGGGCAGTTGTTGGTGGTAGTGGTGTATTGTTTCATGTACTAGGAGGAAGGAGTGTTTGTAGGCTTATTAGATGCCAGATAACAGCTTAGTGGTTTATAATTGTCATGGACATCATTGCACAATGGATGAACTGAAACAAATCCAACTTTTTCTTCACACAAAGCTGCGTCGCTTTGACAGAGTTCCTCAGTGTGCAGGTCCCCGCTGTGCTAAATGCACTCACTCACTCAAATGAATGTTTACAGCAGCGTTTTTTTCACAGAGAAACTCTGAACACCATCTTAGGAATGCTTCTAATGTTGCTAAATGACACCTCTTTGTGAGCTGTAAACCATTTTTACAGAGTCAGTCAGAGAAGTGTCTTGTCCCCTCCTCCAGTTGAAGGAAGTCACAGCCACTGGAATGTAAAGAATGCAGCTGGAGCAAAAACAATGAAAACTAAGCGCTTATGACAGATGTGCAACCTCATCTAAGTGTTAGAGAAAACCATCCAGGCAGTATATTGTTTCCCTTTCCTTTCCAAAAAGTAGTACTGAGGATAAATTGCATGACATATAGCACCACATGATATCTTAAGGTTTAATGACAATTGCTGTGTAAGGTCTTTGAAGAGAGCCTATGTTCTCAGACGTAAGGAAAAAAAAACTTCTCTCTTCTTCTTATGCAGTTTTTATATTTTTGTTCCCCCATGTTTAAAGTCCTCCACTAATAAATGTCTAAATCTGGTCTCTGAGCCAAGAGTTAATGATGAGTCATTTTCAAATAGACTATTGAGATTTAATGAGGCTTAACAGATTGTACATTGAATGAATGTTTCTTTTTTTATTTTAATACTTTGCCATGTATTTTATATTAATAATTTGACCTAGAATATTATGATATCACTTGCCCCTTTCAGGGCACATCTCATAAGTGGCCTCCCCATGTCTTCAGACATACAGAGGCTGGCTGTGTCCTCTTCTGCAAGTTCCTATACATTTAATAGCATTTAAGTTTCGAGAAATGGGAACATCACTTATCATAACTTTTGCTGGTTTTGTACCTCACTTATAAATCTCTTTGGATAGAATTCAGTTTGCCAGATGGCTACATTACATGTGAATGTAATTTGTGACATTTATTCAGAGTAGGTAAGTTACATCCAGTCTAACTTGAGACCTCTCGAAACAAAGTCCTGTTTGTTTGCAGTCTCTTGTCGCAGGTTATATTTGTTTAGATGTTGCCAGTTCCACTTTGTCTAATAGTATGTCAAAAATTAGAATGACAGAAAAATAAAGATAAGTTTGTATAGTAGATATGTGTTTTTCTGTTCTGTCTTTTTAATCAATTTAATTAGGTTTTTCAATTTCAGCCATTTTCTGTATTATCTCAATGCTGACCACAGGGTCACTGAAGGGTAGATTGTCATTTGAATTTCTCGATGTCCATGTCTGATCCATGGATACACTGATCCAGTTCGGCGGGTTGGGGTTGTCATGGCAAATGCACATTAAAATACTGTATCATTTATTGTAATGTTTCTGTGTCCATGTAATCGTTAAAATCAGTGTATCTTAATTAATTTAGTCTTGGTGGGCTGTGGACTCTTGTGGATTGTTAGTGTCACTGCAATCCTTAAACAGAGTCCATGAGTCTGATGAACTGCCAGAAAGACAAACCTGGGCATTTGTCTCAAATTGTGATAAATCTTACTCTGATTCAGGTTGGGCTGCTTGGTGATCCGATGGCCACATGGGATCAGGCTTGCAGCTTGCTTATGACTGATTTGGTCTCTTCAGGCCCAGATGGCCTCACCAGGGCAACAAAATGGCAAGAAGCCCTGAGACCCAAGAATAATGCATTCTGTCTCCAGTCTCTAGCTCCCCCCACACGAGCAGATAAATCACTAGACTGACAAGACACGAGTACAGGCCCTAAACTAATTTGTAAATTGTTAGGAACTGGGATTAACAAGAAACAACAATACTTTTTATTGTCGACCCTCTTTTGTTCACTTATTTGTATATTTCTTAGAAATTCAGTTTTATTGTAGATTTGTTCCCAGAGTCACAAAGCTCTGAAACATTCAAGAATGACAGCGTGGATTCAGATCGAGCAACGTCTCATGGCATCTCAGGAGCAGCCATGTCAAAATAAAAATCTGTTCACTCCACTTATCTCTTTTCTCATTCTCTCTGCTTTGACCTCTCTATCTCCTTTTCTCACTCGGGAAGGAAACAATGAGACAGTCTCTGGGATTTAGCTGTGAGGAAATCTGTGTGAGCAGAAGGGTTTGTTTTGCTGCTTTGCCCGGGAAGCTGCACATAAGCCATTCATTCTCAGCCTTGCATTTTCTTATTGGCTTAAAGCAATTAAAATCTCAGCAGCAGGAACGGCTCTTCCCAATTCAAGTTCGAGACAATAGAGACAAAGCGCTATTTTAGTTGCCTGGTAGTAAATAACAAGACTTACCTGTGGAGTAAGGCACTTTGAAGACACTACATTGAATACAAAATGAAAATACTTTTCATTTCCATATTGAGTTTAATATCAGTACTCAGTATTGAAACTACATTTAACTAAAATGCACCTTCACTGACTTAACAAATACCTCAAAACATTTGAAGGATGCATTGCAATTCTTGTCCACAAAGATTGCACACTTGGTTGGAGTTTATTGATGATGATTGGACACTTGCCCCTGCTAACTAAGGCAGCCTTGGCATATCGTTTGATCAGATTATATCATTTCGTGCTCATTAAATCATTCAGTGACACTGTCATGCCCTTTGGATGGATATTTTAATCTCTGAAGAGAAGAGACTGTTCCCGTCAAAATTAATGTACTTCAGTGTGGGATGAAAGCATTGTGTCACAATGTGTTTTGATTAACAGGCATTTGCCATTCCTTCTTAGGGGCTGCACAGACTGACACAGTAGTAAATGCACTCTGAAGTTTTGAAAATAGTCATTTATTTATTTATTTTTTTGTTATACATATTAAACAGGTGTTATGTTTTGATTTCTATGAGGCACTTTTGGGTTACTATTATTTTCAGTCAGACTTTAGGCGGATGTTGATTTTAAAATGTAAGCATCGTAATGACCTCCCTCGTTCAGCCGTTTAAGATCTTAAATTGTAAAACTTTGATCCGCTCTCTGAGAGAAATGTGCCTGGTGAAAACTTTCATACTATTCAAGCTACTCCCTTTTTAGGTACTAAATTGTCATCTGGGGCTGACACACTGCTCTGGTCCTAGAGAATGTAAATGTGTCATGGTATCTGATTGCAATGTTAGATCAATGATATTGTCAGATGCTACTTTACCAGCATTATATTGGAAGCCTAAAAGAAAAATGTAAGCAAATGATAATGAGAAGAAGGGTTTAAAAAAAGAGAGCAAAATTTTTAACATTGACCGTTTGTTGAGCGATGGCTGCTACGCAGAGGTGTGTGGATGAGTTGGACTCGGGAGTGTCCAAAAAAATTGATGTGAGTGGCTTAAATTTGATATGGGCAAATCGGTTTTGGGACACTTTAGTCCATACCAGTTACCAGAATTTCAAACCTCAGGTTTCTAGTTTTACTCCTTAGAGTCTATCTTTGTTGGCAGTTAAGGGTTATAAAATAAATAAATAATAAATAAAAAGAAATCCTACAGATTTTTACATGATCAAATAAAAAATTAAATGTGTATGTTGTCGTATTTCAGCGATTTATAATGGTGATTTGCCACAGATACCTTTCACTGGCTGACAGCACTGTGAGGAGGGGTGATTAACACTGTGCCAAGCAGTTGGAGGAGCAGTTCCTTGTTGTCTGCTGTGGATCAGTGTTGTTATCTCTTAAGGATTCCACAAAAAACTTGGTTCTCTCGTGCTGTTCAGTGTTTAAGCTTCAGATGTGATGTCAGAGTGCTGCTTGTCAAGGCAAGAACCCTTTATGTGCTGTCAACCTTGGTGATTAGGGGAGGAATCTCAGGTTATGCTAATTTCTGCAGGTTTTCTCCTTTGCCCATTTCCATTACAGTTAATATGACAGGTGTGCAAATAGAGCAAATCTATGGGGTTTCAATTAGAGAGGAGGAGATGCTCTTCTCTGTTGCATGTCCTCTTTTTATTATAGGTCTGTAGCTGAAAATCATAAAGATTTTTTTTGTTCCAGTTGTGTCATGAATGTGTGGATGGCAATGGCAGTCAGTCAGACGGTCTTTCCACCACCCTGTTCCAGACACAAATATCCCAGTACTGGATGGATTGCCATTAAAATTTCATGACCCTGAGGTGATGAAGTCTGTGGTGTTTTTTTTTTTTTGTCCAGTACCCATGTGATGTTGATGTTTTTGTTGTATCAGTAACTATTGTGTGGATTGGTATGACATTTCGCTCGTCAGGTCCCCATCGGTATGGATTACTTAGTTATCTCTTAACCTTTATCTACCACCTGTCAGTAAAAATGTGCTAAATCACGAGCATGTTAAAGTGCTGATATTAGCATTTTGCACCAGCCACTGCTGTGTCTTGGTGCAGCTTCATAGAGTGTAGACTGCTTAATCCATGTTTAATCTCTATGTATCCAAAGAATGTCTAATGATCCTAATTTCACATTCACACCTTGTAGCTGACCAGTGAGGCCAATGCACTCATCCTATTGGCATACTTTTTGTGTCTGCTACATCGTGTCCTTTGGAACTGAAATTTTGGTTTGGGATTCAATCAAGTCGAGGTGCTGCTCTCAGCAGATCTGATTTGGAGAAAGCAGTGCATTCCAAATTTTATCTGACATACAGAGAAAGTAGGCAGGCAGGCTTTGGCTATAAAGAAAATGAAAATTGAGGTTCTCACAAGCTTACAAAGGAGAAGTTTTCTGATAAATGTCACTTGACTGCAAGCTTATCTTC
This sequence comes from Helostoma temminkii, assembly GCA_900302695.1. Lineage (NCBI taxonomy): Eukaryota > Metazoa > Chordata > Actinopteri > Anabantiformes > Helostomatidae > Helostoma > Helostoma temminkii. Next base: position 45,584 of record OMLM01012573.1, read on the forward strand.
CCATGAATACAACATTTTGTAACCTTTGTCATGGCCACTGTTTTGCTGGGTTTAAGGAACACACCAAAAAGCTGTCTCTGTGTGGACAATTTGGTTACTTGCTAAACAAACATACGCTGTGTCCAACACTTACATATTTTAATTTGAAACTCTGTGAAGTAGCCATCAAAACACTTACATTCAGTTTTTTTTAAATCTCTTTTTTTCCTTTTACACACCCACTTGCTGCTTATTCCTTTCTTTTGAAACATAATGCTTCTTCAGTACAGTCTCCATTCTTACAAGCGTGCATGAATTGGATCATGGGTGAATGTTTGGTTACTCACAAAGATTGAAGGTTCTTGGAAGATTTTTGACCTTCATCTCTGATTATAAATATTTTAACATTTGTTAAACGTTTTGGAAGCGAGGGTTTCAAAGTTTCTATTTACGTACATCTTATCAGATGGATTTTTGGTAATGCAAGAAGTAGTAACTTCTTTCAAAAGGTCAGCATAGTGTTTCTTAGTGAGGTGACAGATGCATACAGTATTCTCACGAAGCATTTGTAACTCTGCTCAAATGTTATCTTACCTGACGAGTGTCATTGCAGCTTTGATGGGAGTTTACATACTGTGAAATAATATATCACATGGAAATTACATGATTTTATATTGAGAGATCTGACAGTTTATGTGGAAATGTATATATATTGCAAGTTAAAACTTCCATTTTCTTACTTATCAAGCAGCTGGCACTAAACATAGCATCAAAATTGTTTAAGCTCTCTTTTTAATGCTGCTGAAACAGATTCTTAGACACATACACACATACAAACAGCCACATAGATTATACAAACTCAGACTACAACATGTGCGATATGGTATATTGTTCACAGTGGTATCTTCATTGCTGTTTTAAGAATGTCCAAGCTGTCGTCATTAAGCGTCCTTTCACTTATTGGCAACAAACAAACAAAAACACACTTTGAGAGTTCGACTCTAAATTCTTTTTCTAATGTCATCTACTTATTGCCATTGACAAAATGCCAGAAAATATACAGATATGATTTTTTTTTTAATCAATATTATATACCCAGATTCTCTCTGAGGAATCACATGGCAGACCTGAGAACCACAAAACTCTGCTCTTTTCTGTTTTGACATTACTGGACACTAGCCTGTCTCTGCTTGTACCAAAGACCATCCAGTGTTATTAGGCAAAAGATAATAAGATTAGGTTTAAAGATCACAACCTCTGTTTCTTTCTAGAATAAACACCATCCTTCTAGGTTTAAGAAAACATCTTCCATTTTTCTCTAAAAATACAAATGCTAGATGTGGTTTTTCCATTAGCTTTTCACTCATTCCTCCATCTGATATGAAAATATTAGCTCTGTTTCTGCCTCATGAAAAGCTGCCTTTTTTCTTATTTCGCCTGTGAATAAATTTTTTAACCAATCCCTTTGAAATTCACAGTGATGCAGATACCTTTGCATTATTCACACTCAAAGGTAATTTAATATTACAATTCTAAATGCATGACTTTTTTATTGGAAAGGAAATGTATTTTCTTAAAAATCAATGTTTGTCTTGGATATAAAAAGATAGATCCAAGACTAGAAATAATATAAAAATCTGCTTTTACAACACTCTGTATTCAAATTCAGTTCTAAGCTGCAAGCTGAGAGACTCACATCCTCGACCCTAAAGCTCTGTCATCTGGTGTATTGCACACTGTGAATCACACAAACACATATAACTGTTACATTACTGTGCTTTCCATGGTAATGTTTTGTTGCTATCCAGACACTTCAGTATTTGCTTTGCACTCCAACCTTAACCTCTCCCTTGAGACTCCCCTAAGGCAACTGAATCTAAATGTAGCTATAATGTCTCTCTCTCTGTGCTGTTGCCTCTGTGTTTCCCTAATCCTTATTCTTTGTCAACACATTTGTGTGTGTATATATATTATATGTATATATATATATGTCAGCGTCATGTGTTAGACCTGCGGGTTAGAAGTAACACAAGGCCACTGATTTTTTTCTTGTCTCTATGGATCTGATTTACTAAGATCCCAAATAGCCAGTAATAGCAAATTGCGTGTGCAAGCCTGAAAACTGCACATTTTATTCTTAGGCATTTTGCAGGTTATTTACAAAACAAATGGGGGGCCTGATCACAGTGCAAACATGGCGGAAGCAGGCATATTTAAATAAAGACCTAACGTGTTGCGCTGTTATCTATCATGGACAGTTTAGAGAATGAGTGGTAGTGGAAGAGGCTAATAATCACTTCCATGAGCTAGACTTTATGGAAAGATATCTTTAAGCCTCAGGAAACCAGTAGCCACATAAAAATGAAGTTTGGTGTTATTCAGTGCATATGAGGTGAGTCAGCAGATCACATTAGGGGGCGTAACTTTTACATACTGTCTTGCATCAGGTGAATTAAACATATGACTTACATTTATAAAAAAAATATAAGCGAAAACCCTTAAGAATGGTGTATTTCCACTCAGTTATGCGGGTTAAGTTCTTCTCAACCACTTCTTCACTTCTTCTTGCTTTTGTGGAGCATTGTGTGTATATGGCACAAATGTGTGAAGAATAAATTCTCACATATTGATATGGAAGCACCAAAAGTTAGGAAATGATGATGTGCTGTAATTAATAAAAGTTCAAATGCAAGGCCTGTACAGTGAAAAACATTATATTAAATTAAATAAACTTTCATCAGAGCATTACTGTCTGTTAATGAGTC
>OMLM01012573.1:54271-73472 GCA_900302695.1 Helostoma temminkii
TTTTTTTTTTTTCTTTGCATGAGAAAAAGACATCAAAGTCTTTTTGGGGATGGAGAAGAGACTTCTGCATTATCACGTCCACTCTGCTTTATTCTACAAAGACCCCACTTTCAGAGCTTCTGAATAATTAAGGATATCTAAGAGTAGCACTCTGATAAAAGGTAGAAGTCTACTCTGTGTGAGTGGATACAGCAACACTCTCAACTCTACTCTTAACTCAACTTCTAACTTAGAGCTAAGCAGATCATCCTAATGGAGTTGTACAGCCTTTTGTTAAGTTTCAAGTTATGCAATCATGCTGCCTTTGCCTAATATAGTTCAACAAAATTGCAATATGAGTTGATAGTTTGAAGAAAATCTCTGTGTTGATGGTGTATGAACCATTCTTCCCTCTGCTGGATATGACAGACTATGATTACTGTCTTCAGTGCTGGCCTTATTATAAAGGACTCAAGAGGTAATCCGTAAGTAATGAGAAAGAGACACAGGGTGGCTAAATAAATTGGCCTTCACAACAACATGATTGCTCAAATTTCCTCATCTAAAATCAGATCACAGTGATGATTTCTTATTGAGAAGTACTGAGATAAAAAGAAGCGGTGAGGTTTTCCAGGTATTTCAGAGTTTCCGGGTTTGTTTTCCTCTGAACATCCTCCTAGTGTTTATTCCTTCCTGTTCTTTTTTTGTTTTGTTTTGAAAACCAGTAATTCAGGGCAGAAAATTGTATTTGAGTTTATGAGGGTTTTGGTGGACCCAGCTTGAAAAGCCAAACTGACTACCTTTGCCTGTGGTGTTTTGTGTTTCTAGTCAAGTAATTTTCTTTTGATTCCTGGTGTGCGAGGTTGATTTAAGGCTGTGAAATTGCTCTCTGTTAAAAGTTTTATGTCTGGAAGTCTTTTAACTGATAAATACCCACTCAAAGGTGAAGTTTTCATCCTGCTTTTTTTTAACTCTCCTGAAAAGGAAAGCTTATGAATCACCAGCTGCTCTCTTGAAATACCAAATGGTATATATGACTATTTTTGTCATTAATAATTTGTTGGTGCGTTCTGTATATCTGTCATCCTGACAGGAAATATGCTTGATTTGTTTCCAGTTCCAAATGCACACAACAGTGTTTAGTTGTGTGAACATTAGTGCTCGCTGTTGTGTTCGCACAAGATGAACCACAACAGATGATGTTGTAGTTCATCTGTTAATGGTGTGAAATGAGTTCAAACAGATTTGTGCATGAGTTTCTGTATTACAGTAGAATGTGACCTGTTATGGCCTGTCATCAGTACAGTTGATGGACGTTGATGAGGCAGGAAACACTTGAATACACTGCAAATTAACCACTAGCTGCATCTCCATCATGTGAACTTGTCAGTCCCCATAGATGGCAATCTTGAGCTGTAGATGCAGCCCATCCCCCTTCTCCTGCAACAGAAAGACACAGACATGATGTAGACTTTGAGACACATGTTCTCTTGTGCTTATCCTTTTACACAAACACACACACACCTGCAAAAATAGCATTCTCCTAAAAATGGAGAGAAATGGAACGTGGAAAATGAAGTAGAAGAATTGTTTTACCTCTAATAAGTTAGAGCACAAATCAGAGATGCAGAGTGGTTCAGGACTTTCAGCCTTGCATAAATGTTTAATCTCGTGTGCTAACAACTCGTGTTCAGATCTGACTGGTCACAATAAAAGGCAGTGATGGTGACAAGCCGTAATCTGTTCCAGTGAAAAGAAACTAGAACTGCCTGTAGAACATACTTATCTTAAAGCAAATAAATAGCTCCTCTGGTCTCTGCTGTACTGATATTTTATTAGAAGGGGTTTCATAAAAAAATCATGACACTCCTCTAATGGCCCAGCAGATATTTGCACCCCGCTGGTGTGTCCTTGAATATGAAACCCAAATACTAAATCTGGTGTGCTATTTTTTTTCTTTAACATGAGGTAAAATCTCATCTCTGTAGGATGTGTTAAAGAAATTCATGAAACGCATTTCACAATCTTTAGTGTTTAATGTTGGCTTTGAGTCAAAAAGAAGAATCATAGAAAATGTGACTGTGCAGTGAAGGGCATTTCAGATGCATGTTTACAAAATTCCTTCTTTTTTAGCACGTTTATTGAGTCTTAGAAGTGAATATCACTTGTTTTCCAATATTGTAGGGCTATATTAAAGGCAGGCATGGTTAAAGATTGCCAAGTGACAGTATAAAACTGTTGTTTGTTGTCAGTGAATGCACTATAGAGCCCTGAAACTGTCAAAAACATAGCATAATAAAATACATTAATAAATACAATGATGGAGTTAAATAAAAAGTGTAAAGCAATACAAAGCTCTCTTTGCTTTAGCGTTCAACCATTTATTATGTTTGTTATTTGATCAAATAGATTAAACCTTAATTGATTTTTTCTTTTTCAGTTTATTCTACAGTATATTAATCCTGGCACATGCATCAACAGCTATTTGGATAGCTAGCTTATCTAAAGTCACTTGTAATGGAATGAGCACCAGCCTGTATACCGTAGCTGCGTTTTTAGTTGCAGCATATTTTCTTTATTAACTTATCTACTAAAATGCTTGACTTTGTCACACCAAGGGAAATTGTTTTTAACAAACCATTCAAATTTGAATGATTAAAAAATTGCAAGTATAAAAAATTAGGTTTCAAACTCTCAAGAAAATAAGCAGTACTCTCCTCTGAAGTACTGGCAACATGTCCAGTGACATGTGTCCAGCCTCCTGCATGCTCTGTCCAGGCACAACACCTCACTGTAATCAAACTGACTATTTGCCTGATGTGAGAATGTATTACAAACTGACTACAGTATGTGGTGGGTGCTGCATGTGCAAAAATGCAGTCTGGACTTTACAATAGTCCAGACCCAATAGTCTCGACATAGTCTGGGGTGCATATGTGAAAATGGCTATGGTTTTGTCCACATTCATAAAACTCACTAACACACTGTCTAAAGTAATTATTTCAGCATTCTGTCCATTTCAGCATGTTGTCTAAAAAAAGCAAGAGCGTTTATCCGCTCTGTCCGGCTGTTATTCCAGATATATCTGAGCTCTCTGCCACTGAGCCATGATGCTTATCCCATAAATGCCTAGAGCACATGAACTAAATATTGTAACAACCATATTACTACCATACATTTCTTAACACACCAGGTATATTACATGACATATCGATTTGTTCCAAACATCTTGACCAAGAAAAACTGTATGATGTATGAAAAATGTATGATCCATCTCCACAGTTCTGTGCTAGTCATTTTACAAACTTTTCACTTGTTTTCAACAATATGTTGAACGTTATTAATGTGTTAAAAAAACAAATCAGTGATTCACTTGACCCAGACCCATTAAATAGTCATTTTTATTATAGAACAAACGGTACACTTGACCAGCTAAGACCAACTAAGTTAACTAGAACAAAACAAAATTATGCCTACATTCATAAAGCAGATAAAAATATTTTTGGTCACCTAAAACAGGCTCATGTTGCTGAAGTAACCTAATGTTTACATGATTGAGTTTTTTCTATAATATCTAAGGCCGTTTTAAATTTAGTAAATATAGTAAATCAGTGATTAGATAGAGGTTAGGGTTGGGCCATATGAGTAGATATTAAGTATATTGCCATAAATCAAATCTCTATTTCTGTAAAGCTTCCTTTGTACTCCTGGTAAGATACGCAGAGATCATAAGGTTAAGTCAGCAACTTAAATCAGGCATTTCCTTCTGCTCTTATTTTTATCTTACATATATATTTTTTGGTCGTAAAGCACAGAGCTAGAGAAGGTAAACACGATGGCATCTGTTATTGTTGTGCAGGTATGGCACTGTTTTAGGAGGACAACACAGCACTTGTGTCTGGGACCGTGAAGCATTGCATTGTGCATGCTCTAAAGGATGTCACTGCTTCACATAGTGAAGAGTAGTAGTACTACCTGTCTTTGTGGGAACATGTTTTAAACAGTTTGCAGTAGCATAAACATTAGCACTCGTGCTGCTAACAGCTGATGCTAAGCTCTGTGCTGTGTGCATCAGTTGAACATGACGTGGCTGTGGCACTTCCAGCCACATGATTGGTTCGGCATTTGTTTTATGATTGGCTTTTTGTGTTGGTTCGAGGAAAAGTTATTTCGCAATATATATCATTTTATCGACCAGTCCTGGTAGAGGACAATAAGAACTTGGGATAGATTTATAAGGAACTGGTGCAACGTATATGTAATTTTAAGGAAAATATCTTGGCACATAGTCTGTGTTCACTGCTCCAGTTTCAAACCCTCCCTGGACATAATTATTACTATATAATCACAGGGGACTGGTAGAAATTGGGTCAGGAGTTATGAAATGATTAAAGATTTTATCAAATTTTAACCAACTGATTGGAGGTTGACGTGAAATTGGACACTTTATATTTATATTCATATTTAACTAACAGTATTACCTAACTAGTAGTAACTACCTACTGTGTTTTGTCAGATTTGTCATTGAATAATATTTTCAGCTCAGTCAATTACAAGCAGTGTTTTTCCTCTGTCCTTAGTTTCAGTTGTTGATGCTGCAGCCACTCAGGGGGCACTTGTATTCCCATCGCAGTGGTATTGCAAGCATGTGACAGCGACATTGACACTAAGTAATGTGAAATGTGAAATACCATCTCACTTGACAATCAATCATGATTCAGAAACCGACTTGTCAGACTGCCTGGCAGTCAGTGTGTCGATGGCTAATAACAAGATGGCTAGTTAATGATGCAGTACCAAGCATTTTTATAAGGCCTTTACAGTTAGCAGTACAACTGCAGTATAAATATTACATTTTATTTTATTCCCATTCTCTGATGTGTTAATAGTTCTGGGATGTGTTAACATCAGTCTTCATTATGTTTAATTAAATGATTAATCAATGTAAATACATTTTCCAAGAAAAAAATGATGGATTTTCAGAATTTCAATATTTAAATGTATTATCGTTGACTGTTTAGTGGCTCATGAATGTACTCTTTTCAGGCTACATTATCCACACACTTATTTCCTTGTCAGTCATGTCTACTGCAATATTATTAATGCCTTTCCACCTCCATCACTGTAATGTTTTTCACCTTGTGAGCAGTACTGGTCTGAACGAGCCACTTTGCGTGCATACGTGCGCGTGAAGTGGAGTGTGTAAGGTTAAATGGGGCTAGGGCCGATCCTGTCTGCCCTGAGTTGGCCTGGCTCTCTCCTCTGTGCACTGAAGCTGAAAATAGGAATGTGGCTGCAGGCTCTCTCCCTCTGCACAACTCAGTGCAGGAGAACAGCACTGGACAACTTTGGATTCTTAACATAATTGCAGAAAGTGCATATTTGATCAAATTGTTCATTGATTAATTACAACTCTTTTGTCACAGAGTTTTGGTTCACTATTGGTGCTATGGAGAAATAGACTCTTTACCTACCATACCAGTTTGTGTTGACAGTTTCTTGATATTCTGCATATTGACACTTGGTGGCCAAGAAAGCAAGATGCCAAGAGAGGTTGGGGAAAAGACTTAATGACTTATTAAATTTGCTACCAATAAATATTCTGTCATTCCACTAATTATTTTGGGAAATACAATTCACTGTCACAAATGTCTTATTGTGGACAATATGTGGACATTATCATGCTAGTTACTGTCAAAACTTTTCACACATCAGCGAACGTATTTGTTCTTGCTGAAAATAATTTGTACTGCAGAGCAGTGTGTTAGACTGAGGCAACAATATTGTGACAGCTCAGAGGATTGGTCCCAATACAACACAGACTCTCTCCTTGTTTTGTTCTCTTTGCCCACACCTCGTCTCTGCAATGCTCATGTGTATGTAAAATGTCTTACTGCGAGTCAACGCCAGATCATGTTTTCTCCCCATTTATCACCCAACAACCAACTACAGTTAAACTAATCAACACTTTTATTTTAATTGTTTTTGGCAGTGTTATTCCAGGTCTTTTAGCTAATGATAGTCACAGTGATTGCATCATATGCCCAATAGCAAACCAGACTACACTGGGTAATTAGATGGGTAACTCAGTTTGTGATGTTGCTAATATCCTGAATAGCATGATTTACACAAAGTGTAGCTGACAGTAAGTTGTCCAGGTGTTTGTTCATAAGCCAGAGTTAGAAAAAACAGGACTCCAGACTTAGTTTTCACACTAGTAGCACTAATTGTTCTTTCTTAAAATTAGAGAGAGAGAGAGAGAGAGAGAGAGAGAGAGATGGATAGATAGATAGATATTTGTGCATATTACACATCCCTATATGCCAGTATTTGCAATATTTTAAACATTTTTCTTTTGTTATTATTGTTGTTGTTGTTGATTCTGTGGTTACATGGTACTGGATGTAGCCATTGGGCTACCACAGTGCTCTGTTTTGAAAATTTTAATATCCATATTCTCCTCACATTCAGCCATCAGTAAGTCATCTCTGATGGTCTCTCTCCCATCTGCATGTCAGTCATGTCAGCTTGCTTTGATTCAGAGGACTGTGTAGCGATGTTTGTCTGCTTTAAGCACTTGCTCCTTGTTTTGTTTTGTCTGTGACAAGTCATATCACCAAGAAAACCTCATAACTAGCACGAGTGATACAGGAACGCAGTCATCAATTAGGCAAAACACGACAAGAGTGTGGCAGCACATCAATATTTATTTAATCTGCATATAAATGAGAATGAGTTTTAGAGAACCATTTGCTGATGAACTTTTCCTTCTCCACAGTTTTCTGCCAACACCACTCTTATTATGACAGGAGTGGGGTGGGGTGAGGCAGGTGAAGATCTGCAGGCAGAAAAAAAAGCCCTGGTATAATAAGATTCAGGCAGGAAGAGATTTCAAGGCTGACGTTCTCAATGAGGCAGCTCAATTTACTATATGGCACCTTGGGCGTCATTTCATTTGTAACTGAAACTGATGAAGCGCCCGATCTGTAAACATTTCAGAAGCGGAGACTAATTTACAGAAGTCAGAGATCAATTCCTGGCAGCTCAGTGGCCCAGATACTGAAAGTAAGGGGGTTGACGTTGATGCTGATGAACTGTGGAGCAAGAAGTCAAGTCTGTGGAGAGCGCTGGGCAGGAGACTCAATCTCCATGTCATGCTGTGTGCTCTAACTTGGCCTCGAGGTGGTGGTGAGGCTACAGCCATAGCCAGTATGCGACATCTCTTGAAGACTGCATGAATTTTTGTCCCTGCGTGAGAGGAATAAGACAAGGGAAATTGTTGTTTGTTCAGAGGGAGATGTTGGTAAACCAGTTGATGCCACTGTCTATGGAAGTTTGATTCCTCTGCAGCCTTCAGCTACTTGAACTATGTGAACTAGCATTCAACAATGATCAGACATGACAGGTGGAATTTCCCCTCATCATGCCTAGAAAAGAACATAAAAATTTGCTCTACAAAACCCATGCAAAAAGGCTTTTACTCCTTACATCAGTGTAGATATGCTCTAAGGTATGCTTTTGCTCTCATACGAAACAAAGCAGCAAATCCTCAAATAAAGAAGACCAAATCAAGCAGATGTTGATAAATTGATTAAAAAAGGAGTGGTACTGAGGTTAGTACTGTAACTTCAGCTTGAAGGTTCCTGGTTTATCCACGCTGCTCTCAAACCTTTTCTACTGGGCTACTCTTACAGCAGTTTGGTCAGTATGCCAAAGGCATCCCAGTATCTGTCACAGATTTTATGCTAGTTGGAACAGCATGCCTTGGGTATTGTCTACCTGAAATAAAGCCCACACATTTAGTGACAATTTCCACTAGCAACGGAATGGATTGTGTGAAGAGATGCATCATGAGTTTAGGAATCTACCTATACCACTTTTTTCTTACCTTTGGGTACTTGCTTATACCGAGTACTGATACAAGTATTTAATAATATTGGTTATTTATTGTTTTTTTTTTTTATTTATTATAAAAACTGCAATTACTGGGAAACACTAATAAGATGTTTTCTGACTGTCCCAAAATAAAATACAGAATGTTTGAAATGTCCAACTGTTTTGCGCCCCATTTCCAACACATCAGCAACACTTCTCTGCACCAGCAGACTATCATTAACAGCCAGGTGAAGGGTGTGAATCACACAGGGATTGGCCAGCATCATTCTTTATCATGTTATTGTCATTGTCTTAGAGTACTACATAAACAGAAAGGCGATCTGTGGTGATAGAAAAATCCACTCTACAGAAAAAGCTGAAGATCAAACTTCAGGTTAAAGGTTTGATAATCAGTAGCTGGACACATTTAGTTACCCTGCTGAGATACGCCCCCACCCCCTTATTTGGGAATCACTTGGTTAGACTGTTCTGCATCAGATGAGATTGCAAACATGGAAAACATCCAGGGATCAAATCAAAGATGAGCTTTGAAAGCCGCCCTGTAGAGAGGGCCTTTCTCCTCAGCTCTTGAAGTCATGAAAGCCTTTATGTCGAGTGTCCTCTCCTGCTAGAACAAAATCGAGCACTTTAGGGAGCCTTAAACAATAAATGGGCGGTATAGATGAGTGGTGGAAAAACACAGTGTTTCTCTTTTCATCAGCTGCTCTGTTGTAGTCCTTCAAGCAGAGGTCAATTTCCTTTGCCAACTCTACCGCAGAACTTAAATTGGCCTCAAGTTTAGGGCATGAAACTTCTCTTGCATTTTGTTACCTGCACTATACACATAGTAGCGTTCAGTCTTTTGTCATTAGCTTCAGATGAATGCATGGCGCTGACCACTGCTGAGATTTTAATTAACCTCTTCTCACATGCAGAAAAATCAATGAGATGCTTTGTGTAGTCATTATTTGGAAAATAGACAGTGCAACACTGGCCTGTTTAAGGTTGATTTTCTTACTTCATTCAAGGGCTTCAGAGGTAATAGTTTGTCTTCAGAATTGAGCAGCATCGGCTGATTAAATGTTTGGTCAAGTTTATATATCACATATATTATCCACATGATGTTTACTATCATTCCAATCTTAATCATTATGTACTGTATCACACTTAAGGGTGCTAATGTTTGTGCAACATTACTTATATTTCCATTTCTATTTTTTTGCATTTTTTCTTAAAGAAGCTCTAAAAAAAAGACAGTAAGGGCATGTGATGTTTGTTTTGTTGGGAAAAGCAAGTTTGAAACATCCAGTCTGTGAGAGAAGATACTCAGAGCTTTAAGTTTACTGTCCTCAGTGGACCGTGGCTTCATTTTATGAATTGCAGCTTTTGTACCAGCCCTTCGTGTTTGCCAGTGCCAGTGTTTTGAATCCAGTGCAGACAGCCATGGGCAGCATGGATGGGGATGCTTCCAGGAAACCAACATGAGAAAATTTCATACAGTTGACTGGTTGCACTGTTGTGACTGAGTAGAGAGGGCTGACTTTGATAAACCAGAAATAGCTTTACTCACAGGAGCGAGCAAATAGTACCCACTGACAAATCTTCAAGTCCGATCAGAGTCTTACGCTAGTCGTATACTATGTATGTACGTAGCTTATGGCTGCATTATGTGTGTCTTTCATATACTTCCTTGCCTAGTTGGTGTCTGTCTCGAGATTATATAATGGTCAGCTATTTAAGGGTTTAGACTAGAATCTAATCCTCCCTGAGTGAAAAGGAAGTCTCTTCTTTATGAACACGGAATTATCCAATGAAGAGCAGATTGCCTGTTGAAGAAAATGGTGGAGATGAGAGTATAAATATTTCCTTGAGGCCTTAAATGCTGCTGGATTTACGTGGGATTGCATCTTGATTATACTTGTTGCATTAATATTGATGATGTGCACAAACAATGCACCAAATCGATGCTGGCTACTTTGTAGACAGCAGAAACCCAGCGCTGAACGGTAAGATGCTAAATGCTTCATAGAGTTAAGGGGCATAGGGATAATTGTTTTGTAGGTTTACCACTGCAAGATATGTCTTTCACATTACGCATGTATATCACATATATCCACATCATATCATGACCCATGCTAAAATAAAATTTAAGATAGCTTCATTTTTATGCAAATGTAGGCAGCTGATTTGCATCATGCATCTTCAAACTATTCACATGACCTTTTACTTAGGACTATGTCCTAGATACTGGATTCTTAATAATGCTCTGTAGACATTCAGACTTCCAAACACATTTCCCTCCCTAAACTTCCTCCGCGCACCAAAATAACTGCTTGTAGAGTGGTCCCTGTACAACAGGGGAGAGCTTTAGATGGATTCATGTTGAAATCCTGTTGAGATCTGACCTGACAAGGGTCCCTCTTGGAGTTTGATTACCTCAGATAATCTTTATACACTCTGCATTGCACTCCGAATGTTTCTTTATCCAGGCTTGTGCTGACTACCTTATTGTGTGTTTGTCTATTAACTTTGTGGTGTGTCTGTTTTCTTGCAGTGCGCAAGTTTATCCATAAAGGGCATTTTGCTGAGGAATGTTAACTCAGAAACACTGTTCATTTTGCTCAGTAAGCTGTGATCTAGAATCGGGCTGACAAATGCAATTGGGCAAAAAGGCCTTTGAAGTGCGCCGTGATTGGCTGTGTGTGGCGGCTATTTTGACAGCACAGGTTGTGACAAGGAGGCAATTGTTGAGGCAACAGTAACTCTGTAGGTCAAACTAAGCTTGCTCTCAATAAATCTCAAATGTGTGTGTTTGAGAGTGAGTCAGTGAGAAAGGAATCAGTAAATTATTTTAAACGTATATGTTGGAATGTGAAAAGAGAAAGACTTGAAGGATTACTTTCAGCCTTTGTGTTGTTGCTTGTTTGCGTGTGTGAAATCAGACAGACATCTCTCTCCACATCTCTGCACGGTCCCTCTGAATTATTTGCCTAAAGTTAGATTTTAGGCAAATATTTCATTGACATTTCCCCTCTGAGCCTCACATTACCACTAGTCAATAAAACATGTTTGATAAAGAAAATTCAGCAGCTCACTTTACACATACAAATCTTTACCCCATTGTATATGACACAGAAACACTTACCTAGAATATCAGCTCAATTCTGTTTACTTTCAGAACGCTACATTAGCCGCTTACAAGACTGTCTTATCATTCCCCATAATTCATCTCTGCCAGCACAAATAAAGTGTGATTCCGCAGCAACATTTTTTAATCATTCTTCCATCAGCTTCTATAACCAGCGCTGCCGAGCTCAGCAGACCGGAGCACTCATGGGCTCTGATTGAGTTAGTTCAATTAAATTGGCCACAGCGAGGTGTAATGAGTACTGTGCTGTTTCATTGATAATGTGTAAACCTGTAAACCTGGTGGCCATTACGACTTGGCTATTAGCTAGCTACACATTAATATCAATAAGTCCCTGTTTGCCCTGACTCAGTCATCACTCAGTTCAGCCAGACCAGGCATGAGTAGTCAAGCTTCAGTGAGATGGTAATGTGCTGCACCATAAACAAGGTGACTTGTTCGATCTGCAAGGATTTAAGTAAATAGCAATAATTTGTAAGGGTATTCCATGTGAGATGTCCTTTCCTTTCCCTTCCTTACAAAAGATGATTTTTTTTTCATATCAAAACTGCTGAATTAAATGACATAAAACTTGCTTGCTTCCACAACTTGTCTTTGTCTGTAGTCTATTTGTATAAAATAATTGCACAGTAAATCACATTTGCAGTTTTGGTCAGGAAGACCTCAATTAGATATTCTACTCATATCGTCAACAGTCCTACTTTTCTTCACTCCCCTCCTTCCCTCTATGGATTTTTATACAATTCAATAGACCAAAATGGCTCTGTCACTGGCTAACACTGATTACTGGATATTGGTCCTGTCTTCAAATAAAAGCTCAGATAAAAGATAAATACCGATCTTTGCTGGTCCTTTCCTTTCTAGTTTTTTACTCTGGTTGAAACCTCCGGTTGACCATGTCATCTTTTCCTTTATTTGTGTAATTTTTATTCTCTTCTCTCTTGACATTTCAGCAGTAATTGTCTCCCATTACAGGAGTTCAGTGTAGAGGTCTAAATGTTCTTGGACTAATTAATAGAAATACCTCAGGCTGGTGTAGAGACTCTTTAAACTCAGGGTCTTGAAGTGGTTTCTTAATTTCCAGAGTCATAATCTTATTTGTCTCTCTGATGTCTTTATCCAGACCTACAAAATGGGATCACGTGGAATTGATTATTCCATTTTTGTAAAATTTGCTTCACTGCGTCTCTCAGTGCTGTCTTTACTGTGATAGAAGTAATAGTGTTGTCAAGGCAACCACATTATTAAGCTCAGAGTTTGTACGCTTGGCCTTCTTACTACTCTGTCCACTGCCTACAGTATGCCTGAAAGCCTCAAAATCTCTCAGTGGGGATGAATTTCTGTGTGTCTTCCAACTGTGAAACCGTCACAGTGTAGCAGGCAAATGACATGTTTTTGAAATGACAGTCTGACAGGAGATGGCATGAGATGGTTCCTTGTCAAGTGAGGTTTTCCTCCTGACTGAGCTGCTAGCACGGTGACATTAGCATGTTCACACTGGAAGCAGTACTCCACCGTTCGGCTGAGGTGAGGCTATTTCACACTCTCCTGGACTTCAAAGTCGTTATTTGAGAGCTGCTTCTATGTGCTCACTCTCTCGCTCGGTGTCTCTTTGCTGCTGATTCCTCACTGAATGGCCACACCCATAGCAATCTTTATTCCCCTTTTGAGATTACTTAATGTTTGTTCACCTTATATTTCATGTTCATCAAACTTCCTGATGGTCTTTTCTTTAGCTCCACTCGTCTCTTCTTGTTAGTGCTCAGTCACACCAAAAATGTTTGGGATTTTTTGTGTGTGTGTGTGCCATCAAAACTTTTCTGGTGTTTCTGTTTTTTATCTAAGGAATAAGTGATGTATTCCTTAGACCCCTTAAGCCATAGTCACACCACCAAAAACGTTTCTCTGGGGCTCCCTTGGCCACAGCTATTAAGTGGCAGGTACTTGGCTTATGAATACAACTACTTGTAAAACCTTCAGTAAAAGCAGAGCTGACCAAATTTGAGAATGAATGAAATCATTATTAAATTAGAAAGTGGCTAACAGTCCTATAATAATGAGTCAGTCTACAATGATGCTATTGAACTAGTCTTGCACGATTAGTCTAACCGCAGTCGCAATTGTGATCACAGTGTCATCCTGCGCGATTACATAACTGTAAAAGGCTGCAGTTTAATTAAATTCACATGTATGTGTGTAAAAGTGAGTGGAGGGAGCAGCAGCCAAAATGAAGCTTTTCCTTTGATTTTGTTAAACTAAACTTAAATTCAGTGCGACTATTTAGGCTTAATCTTCTTTTCTCAAAACATACAGAGGCTAGTAGCATAAGTTAATTTATGTATTCTCTCTGTTGGTGATATAATAATATTAAAATGTGTATTTTACTTGAAACCAAGACATTGACATTATATTGTTTTTTTATATTACAGACTCAATATTGTTTGCAGTAATAACATTATGACATTTTCACCTAATCATACAGGCCTTTATTCCACCTATTCTGAAACTTGCTAACTACAACTCTATGGAACGTTATACAGTATTAATGAATCACAGCAGAGCTGCACTCATTTTACTTATTGTACTGCTAGGTGGCCTGTCCATGTCTGCCATTTGAAGCTCTTTGCATAGTCAGTGTGTGAGATGGTGTATTCATATTATCTGTAGCATGTGAATTCCGTAACATTTATAACCAATGGAATTATTGATGCAAGAAATTGATTTTTATGTGTCCTCAATTACTTTTTTTATGACTCCATATCTGTATTGTGCATATCTTACACTGAGCATCTTATTCTGTACAAATCTATAAATATGTAGTTTATTATTAATATTGTACACTGTTCACCACTGTTTAATTGTCCAGTGAGGGATGATTTTGTCAGACATGCATTGTATGATAGTCTTTCCCACGGTTTCTATAATGCAAACACCTGACACTAAATATGAATAAATAAACAGCCCGTTATGAGGAGTATTGTGTTTATTCCAGAAAAATACAGAGAGAAATAGCCTGAAAGAGGAGAATGTGAAATAGTGTAGAAGAAAAATTAATCAACAAAGAGAATAGCAGAGAGAAGAGGAAAGTTGGCTGAATGTGATTACATTGCCGTGTTCAAACAGTGACTGGTTTTGAAGTTTAATTCTGTTTGATGCATTATTGGCTGGGCACATGGCAGCATTTTTTAAGCTGATGGAGATGCTGAGCCAGTTAAACGACTGGGCAGGTGGCCTGCTGCAGCAAGGAGCAGATCCAAGTGGCAAGAGCAGATCCAGGAATTAAGATAGTGAATGCTATAAAGAACAAAGAGGATTCAGGCTTTTTGTGTTGCTGGAAACTCAGCATTATAAATCTGTATTTCAACAAGTGTTAATGTGAATTTATGAAGACATTTTATCATATTTCCTATATATTGTTGATGAGTTGATAAGTGTGAGGGTGTTTCATCAAATAGAGACAATGTCCAGACATTATAAGTCTCTATGTCACTGTGGCCAATATATCGGTCATAATTTAGAATTTTTAAAATGTTGCCATCGGACGATACATAGACTACAAACTTCACATGGCTAATATACATATACATATATATCTGAGCACATAGCTACTTTACATGTGCAAATGGCTAATTAGCATGCACATGTTTAAACCTATTTTATTTTTACTGACACATCATATACACATTTACTGTAATTACTTGTATCATATCAGCCTATACCAGTCTATTGGCCAGATTGATTTCTCAATGTCGGCATCGGCCATTAAAATTCCCATATCGGTTGACCTCTATCAGACATGAATACCTGTGTATATATGTAGATAAATTTTTCTTGAGGCTACATCTACATCTACAGCCTCTGTGGTTGATGCACATGTAGATCCCACATATCCACTTTAGAAAAACTGTAAAGTTTTGTCAGTTTACATCAAAAATGTTGCTGTTAGGTTTGAAGTGGAACCTCAAGCAAGAAGGTTTTGAAAAATGGGCAGCACTTAAATGTAACAACGATGTAGGTAATGTGCAGTAGGGATGTTGGTGAGCTTAGAAGTAGGGTCAGATAAACCATAACACTCAGGTGAAGTAAAGGGAACGGAGTATGAGGGCAGACAAGTTCCATGTTATTAGCCACCTATTCCCTAAAGCTTGCCTTATCAGTGCTTCGAGTTTAGGCAAGCCTTTCTAAAGGGTGCTTTGACTGCTTAGCATCAGCCAGTGGCTTTTAACTAAAACCCCCAGTCAAGCCAGCGAGGGCAGCCAAATTGAACTCCCTGCTTTTGCAGTGGTAGGACTTAGGAGATTTAGAAGCTCAAATGCAGTTTTGTGTCAGGACAGAGAGTGGTAACTCATTTGATGGTTCTGTGGATATGTGACAGCACAATGTGACCTCTTTATGGAGGCCAATCGTGTTTCAAGATGACATTTAATGTTGCTACTGGATTTTGTGGAAATTTTCAGCTGAGCATTGGCGGATATTAGTGTATATAAATTATAATACACTGCTTTGTTGGTTGGTGTTTATTTCTTGAAATATTCACCCTTCCAGCCAGAAACTAAAGTGGTCTTTTATTTACTGCAATTTGTATGCTTTCCAAAATAGCTTTATACCTGCAGATTGCAGACAGTAATGGATGTAAATTCTGCATTATTATCCATTATCACAGGAACTACAGATCGTTCACGATGTAAGGAAAGCAAGTTTTGTAATTTGTCTTTTTAAATATTTTAGTAAAATAACTGTGTATATTATAAAGAATTTTAAAGAAAAGAAATCCATCACAATGATGTCACATATGAATTGGAAACACTGTGCTGTGTGTTTTGCCATGTACACCTGCGCCTGGATATCTCACCGGTCAAATGCCTAACACTCTTTCTTGCCACACGCAGACTCCTTCTGTGGGCATTTGCTCATTAATGCTACAGCTGGTGCTTGCCCAATTGCATACATGCATGCAAATTAGTGTTCTCAGTGAAGATAGAGCACCTTGAGTAATCACATGCTTTTATGCAAAGTCAGGTTCAAATTAAGTTCAGCCAACAGGTGATACCATCACCAGTGCTATTCAAACAAAGCACCAAATGCAGATATGAGGACATGCAAAAACCTACATTAAGCTCATTGACATTGGATGACTCAAATTTGATTAGTTCAGTCAATACAGATAACAAGATTTTATGTTGATAGCAGAGCTAACTGCAAACTAGCGTGATTAGATTGACGCTGGTCCAAAAAGCAAATCTCAACACGGATCACAGTTTGATAGGTATAAATGGAGCCATATGTGGTCAGAAATGAGGCAATCTCAATAATATGAAGTAGGTCTGGTCTCTTTTTCTGTTTATCATCAATCCATGGCTCAGCTTTGCCACTTTAAGGCACGGCAGCATGTGAAGGACATTTCCCATTTCCTGCTCCAGCACCACTATCAACTTCCCATTCCCAGGATAAAATGGACGGGGCTTCCACCGCCAGGAGACAGATGCTGCACATCAGAAACTTACACATGCTCACACACGAGCAGGCAGCTGGTGAGCTGAGTGAGTTTCCAGCAATGGGCGAGCTGGGGATGGTCAGCATTAAGCAACAGAAGGATGGTACGCTATGTAATCACCTGAGGGACTTTGAGAACTGAACACACTGTGTGGTGGTATATTTCAGGGTGGTGTCCTGATGTTGCGTTTTATAATCTGACAGAGCCATTGCTAAGTTTGGCTTGGAAGACTAATGGTGAATTAGTTGTATTGGATTCTGAAATAACTACTTGGTTAAGGTTGAACACCTTTAGAAAACAGTAATATTGTCATTTAACAAGAAAATGTTAAATGTTAAAAGAAAATCCTGTCAGTACGTGATGTTGTCGCTCAACCATATTGGGGTTTTGACACCAAAACTAAAACAGTTACTTTCAGTATTTTGTGTGTGTGTGCGTGTGAACATGTAAATCCATCTGAAAGTCAGTTGGTGTTTATGGATTCCAGCTCTTTTACCACACAGTTGGCATCATACACATTAACTGAAGACTAATCAACATAGCACAGTGTGTGTCTGGTGAAACTGGCAAGGTTTTAAGCCCATCCTGATCTTTTAATTAGTCTGATTATCCAAACAGCTGTCTGTTGGTGCTCCCTCTGACTTAAATGCACACACACACATGTGCACGCACAGTGTGATAATGCTACAAATGTGACTGCCACCGGGTGCCCTCAGAGCAGAGTGATAAATGTTGTCAGCAAGGCTCTGATGATGGCACTGAAAGCTCTGTCAGGACATTGTCTGAGTTTTCTGACAAGGTGGAAAGTTCTCAGACATCAGCAGGAGACTTTAAAGACTTGATTCTCACAGTGTTGCCTAAGTCCTTATGCAATACTTTATTTTACACTGTGTGTTTGTGCGTGTGTATCCATTATTGTAAGTAAGTATTGTATCAGTTATTTCATTGATTAATTGGTTAATTGGATCAAGGCTGTTGGCTGTTTATAAGACGCAAAACACACTCGCTAAATCTAAACTCCCAGTTGCTGTCACTCAGCAGCATTATTTATTAATATTAAAATAACATAAAATGGTGCTAGCTAAAACATGCGTCTGCGATTGTCATTGGTCCTGTCTCAACTTATATTCAAAAGCATTTAGCAAATTTTTTCCCTGTTCTCGTACGCAACATAATATATTTTTTGTCTACCTGTTATACAGTTATACAGAGCCCATAAAAAGTATTCACCCCCTTGGATGTTTCACCCTTTATTTGACATTATAAATCAATCATGGTTAATATAAGTTGGTGACTTCAACAGAAAAATACCTCATTAATGTCAAAGTGAAAACAGGCTTCTACAATGTAATGTTAATTAAAATAAAAATATGTGAAATCAGTGTTTGCATTAATATTCATCCCCTTTAAAATGACTGACCTAATCCATTAGAGTTCCAGATATTTAGTGCTAGTAGTCCCACAGTTAGTGAAATGGGGATTACCTGAGTGCAGTGAATGTATCTCAAGTGATTGCAGTAAAAAGACACTTGTGTCTGAAAGGTCCAGTCACTGGTCACTATTCCTGGCTACCATTACACCATGAAGACAAAAGAACGCTCCAAGCAACTCAGAAAACAGGTAATTTAAAAGCATAAGTCGGGATGGATACGAAAAAATCTCCAAGGCGCTAAACATCCCCTGGAGTTTAGTGAAATCCATCATCAAGAAATGGAAGGAATATGGCACGTCTAAATCTGCCTAGAACAGGCTGTCCGCACAAACTGAGTTACCGTGCAAGAAGGAGACTAGCGAGAAAGGCCACTAACACACCGATGACTACTCTGAAGGAGTTACAAGCATCAGCAACTGAAATAGGAGAGACTGTGCATACAACAACTGTTGTCCACGTTCTTCACCAGTCAAAGCTTTATGGGAAAGTGGCAAGGAGAAAGCCAAAAGGTTTGCCAAAAGGCATGTAAAAGACTCCATGGTCAAGTGGAAGAAACCAAATACTGCACATCACCACAAACACACCATCCCTACTGTGAAACACGGTGGTGGCAGCATCAGCCGGCCCTGGAAGGCTTGTTAAGGTAGAGTCAGTAAGACAATTATGGCTTGGGAGAAGATTTGTTTTCCAGCAAGGCAATGACCCAAAGCATACAGCAAAAGCTACACAGAAATGGTTTACTAAAAAACAAGGTGAATGTTCTGGAGTGTCCGAGTCAAAGCCCAGACCTCAATCCAATAGAGAATTTGTGGATGGACAAATCCACACGGGCTCTTCACACCCGATCCCCATGCAGCCTGACAGACCTTGAACAGTTTTGCAAAGAAGAATGGCATAAACTTCCAGTGTCCAGATGTGCAAGCCTATTTGAGACACACTTTGTGCTGTGATTCCAGCCAAAGGTGCTTCTGCTAAATACTGACCTGAAGGGGGTGAATATTAATGCAAAGACTGAGCTTTTACAAAGGCAACATGTTATTCACAAGAGTACACTTCTTTACATGAGATGTTAACATGCATGTTCTACTGCGGTAGGTTAGTTCGTTATGTAACAAATGCACTGTACAGCGTTTTGATGTGATGCCAGATTGTTTTCCCGTGTTGTGACATTATGTAGCAAATTTTTTTTAAGTTTGGTTTCTTATCCAGAGATTGACCAAAGCTAACAGCCCACCTAAGTTCACATTTTGTATCTCTACAAGCATTTTTTATT
>OMLM01012577.1:0-31546 GCA_900302695.1 Helostoma temminkii
TGAAGAACACTAAAACAACCCACAGTTCTTATTTTGTGTGCGAGCCCACACACTGACAACACTCTTTGCAGGTTGTGTCACGGAGTCACGTCAAGATGTGCCATTTCTTATCTACCAGAATACGTCAGCATTTGTATAAAAGTAATTGAATCACATTTACTTTCATGACATTATATTTTTGCTGCACACAGCATGACAACCAAAAATGACACAGCAGCATGCTGTCTTGTATCTGCTCAGTACAGTGCAGTGCAGCATAATAATCACACTATACAGTATATAATTCATGAGCTGTAGGTCAGTTTATGTAGCTAAAACCAATGCTTAATGTGTCAATGAATCATTTTGCATAAATGGGAGAACAACTATGTAGTTTCCCTCAGCTCCACATTGCTTTCTAACAGCTTTCACTCCACCTTTTTGATTTTACAGACAGTCACATTTTTTTTATTCAGTACTGTTCTCATGAACCTGGTTTCTGGCTTCAATAGAAAGTAGTTTTTATTGGCACTATATATATATAATCGACAGCACACTAACAAAGCTAGCAACTGGATGATCAACACAGTGAATCAGCTAGCTCCTAGTTAAAGAGCCAGAAATTAAATCAGAGCATATCAGCCATCTCACCACTATAGGTTTGTGATACTTGTGATGTTCAGCTTGTTTTGAGATCCCCATAGCCCAAAAACAACAACAAAGGTGATAAATGCAGCTTTAGTAAAGATTTAGTAAAGATTAAATTTTACTTAAGTGAATGTAGGGACAATGTCCATCAAACAAGCCCTCTGCATTTAAAACTACAGTACTAGTACATACAGTGTGTTTGCCTATATCATCTGAATGCTGGTTGAGAAACCTTACCCTCAAGGATCTAAAAACACCTCTACGGATTATCAAAATTTTTTTTTAGACAAAACCATTTGTGACATTTACAAGAAAAACAGATTCTGCTCCAATTCCACAATCGGGAGCATTTATGTAACGTCATGAATTTATAATGTAGGGAACTGTGCGACCTGGTAGAATTAAGATGAGACTTAAAAACTAATTAGTGGTCTTTTGAAGAAAGAATGAAACAATGAAAAGTAAATCAAATAACAAATTTAAATAAATTCTAATGCTAATTTTACCAGATTCATCTAGTTTAGTCTGACTTGAGTGTTCCTTAATATGCACTTCAGTGCTTGTTTATGTTCTACATTATACATTAAAGCTTATAATGTACATTTTAAATACATATGGTTTACTATTTTGACAAAACTTCATGCATGTACACATGGGGTGGCTATGGGGACTCCCATGCACTCCAATGCAGCCCATGCAGCTTTACCATGTTTTTTTTCTTATATAAATATAAACATTTGCATAAATTCAGTACTGTAAGGTACAAGCAAGTAAAGGAATCTGAGGGTAATTTGTACTTAACGTGCAGGGGACACTAGACACAAGAGATGTCAAATGTCTGCAAAAGGGTCTTCTGGGCTTTCATGGTTCTGTTTTCCAGAACTATGACTGTAAACATGTTGCTCTTTCTCCCTTTCACAACTGTTGTTAGCTATAATATATGCAATCACTATTGTTAATTGCAAGAACTACTCTGCTGATGCCCATGCCACTGAAACCCTCTCTGCACATCTTTGGCAAAGGCTGTACATGAATGGACTTCTGTAGTGTACACAATAGTCACAGTCCCACTCAAAGACACAATCTGTCTTGTCACTTTGAACAAATTCTCCTAGAAAGATAATAAACTATCATTTCCAATAGTATATTTGGGTTGGTTGGATTACGAACTATACTCCAAATACTACTAAACTGTAAGTCAAAACATATCAGATTTTATATTATATTTATAGCCCGATGTGATAAATCACATATTTGTCTCAAGGAGCTTTTGTACAGATAGCTGGTTCCCTTTTGAGGTACAGTCATAAACAGTAAAAAAGACAAAAAAGGAAAAAGACAAAAAGGCTAAAGTTTCACCTTACCTACCAAATATATCAGTATATCTCTAAGTTGTTTTTCAGTAGTAGACTGAGCAAGGGCATCTTATTGGAAGAAGATTTCCTCCCACCCCCAGTAATACGAAGTGGCCACTGCATAACGACAAAATAATGAAGGACCTGCGGGTGTTACAGAAATCGAGGAAAGGAGTCAGAAAGAAGGGAGATACTGTAATTAAAGAGGCTCAGAGAGAATGCAAAAAGATGACAGCTGAGGAGACAGAATGAGAGAAAAGGCAAGAGAAGGAGAAAGAGATAAATTAAAGGAGTGTAAGTAGGGTGAAGAGGAGGAAGGCAAAATACTGTAGGGATATAGTTGATGTGTCACAGAGAAGTCTGTAGGCATGTCCACTGGAGCTGTGTGCTGTTATTACTAACATATAATAAACTCTAGTGCCAAGATAACGCTGCTCATCATGGGCATATAAAACATTTACTGTCTTTCTGACTGTTACCTGGTGTAATACATACTGCAACTAACTGAATAAATTTCGTAGATTATCTTCGCTTCTAAAAATGTTCTGATTTGAGGTCCCTGTTTCAGCACAGCACCCAGCAGCATTCACTCACTGTATCTCCATGTCTCCAGCCACACTCGCAAAAACCTCATGCCATCCCTTTCCAATGTAAATTTTCCTAGAACCACTACTAGGTCTTGGTTGCTGTTGCTATTTATGTCATGGACAGACTTGCACCTGGAATGCAAGTAGACTATAAGAACCTCTGGGTCACTATGCACAAGCTTCATTCTCTACAAAATGCACTGCAGTCAGGCCAAAATCCATATACAGAAATTTCAGCAGTCTTAACTACATCAAGTCTTTCTTTCTTGAACCTTTGGAATGCAAACAGCTGCCTTCTGGGACATAAAAAAACGAAAACCAAAACAATGAGCTGAAAGCAGCCAAACTGCATAGAGCCAAAAAAACAAAATGCACAGAGGGGTGACAGTTGTTCCTTTAAGGTTAGGAAAACCTTGTTTGACAGGAAACCCAATGGAAAAACAAAACATGAAATCTCTTCTGTCTTTTCTTTACACATTATTTTCATTGAATAATCTCAAATACTCATAGGCATTTGAACATCAATAGTTTTTCCCTTTTAGCCAAACCCCAATCACCATCCTTCAGCTGCCATACCAAAAGCAATATGATGACAAACCAACATTCCATACAAGATAAGTCCTTAGTGAATTGATAATACATAAAGATTTAAAAGAAAGCAATGTTACACTTACAGCTTAAAGAATTGTCAAAGCAGTGAGCTAATTTGTCTATTACATTTTAATATCACGGCCAAGCATGCCATGATAATAAAATCTACTTAGGCCTTAATGCAATTTCATACTGGTGGAGAATGTTCTAGTTTCCAATTACATCCCAGAACATCCTAGATAACAAGCTATTATAATGCGGTTGTTTTCTAAACTGTGGTGGGGGTGGTGGGGCTGCTAAGTGATACAGAAAACACATTTCAATAACTGACTGTATTATAGCAAAATTCCTGCCACCAGATTGTGAGTGCAGGACAAGGCCACAGCCAGAGTCTGGCTGTGATGACAAGGGCAAGGAATGACAAATCTCTTCAGAGTGACATTTCCATGACATAGATGAATAAAATGTTTGATTCAAGTGTCAAATATTTGAACTCCTGGAACCACCTGACGTGCCCTTGATCTGTCTCGGCAGACATTCTCAACGTGAATGCAACACCCTGGTAGAAAGATAATAGAAATCAAGCTCTGATGTTTCTTTCTTTTACTTCCTTTTATCATCAATCTCCCTGTGATTTGGAAGTACTTGAATATAAATATAAAGAAGAACAAGACAGGTACATTTTGTCAACTTATCTGATGTAACGTATTTGAGATTATTTGGCCATTTAATCTGAAAAACAGGTAAGAGGTACCTGGTGTTTCTCTGAAGGCATGAAGCAATAAAAATGTGTGACTTTTGATGTCTTGTTTATTTGAATCCCTTATTAGAGAACTGAAAGCTGTTCTCTAAAAAGAGAATTATCATGGTGAGATCCTTAGGCCACGTGCACAGGGCAGGGTTTGAATGGGTACATGACCCACAAAAAGAATATGTAATGGGTAATGGTAAAAACATGATTCATGTTAAATCAAGGGTGCAGGCATGGGTAAAAATTGACGAGTGGGCAAAAGAAATATGAGAGTGACAACAGAAATAAAAATAAAAGCACAGTTTTTTTCTTTAACCAGTACAATGTTATTAATTAAAATTATCAATCTATGATTGAGACTATAGCTGACAAACAGCAGCTGGAGATGCAGATTATTAGTGCAAAATTGCTTATGGTTGAATTACATAAGCAACTGTAGCTGCATTTTGTACTTTTTTGCACATCTGAATGGGACAAGTCATCATGCACAAAGTATGTAGAACAGTAGACAACCTGAATGACATTTAAAGCAAATGGCTACACTGATCAGCCACAACAGTAATGTTATCTGGTGGTCCTGTGCAGGACTATGCTCCAGGGTGCAAGCTGTTCCATAGAAAAGACATTTTGACCTCTGAATATGCTGATAGACATCTAGAAGTTAATAATAAATTTTAAAAAAGAAATACTAGCACAAATACTTCAAGAGTCTCTATACTTTATGCAGCATTACTAATATGATTAATCCATCAAATTTCACCATTGTTTATGACGCCCTAACAAAGCCTCGTAGCCACATACATCACAACTCATTTTTTAATTAGGACTGAATGCCTTATGTCACAATGATGGAGAAGGGGCTGTGATGGGAATTTGAATGTGTCGTGGTAGCTGTGCAGATGTCACCCACCATGCATCAAGTCAGCATCCATCCACTATTAGTGCTGCAGCAACTCGATTCCGTCTCACACTCGGCAAGAGAAAACTGTCATCTGTATCGACTCACATGCTCATTTTGGTTGTCAAAAATGAGGAAAAATTAATTTGTTTCATTTCCTATTTTTAAGCTGCACAGCAGTAATACTGTATTTAATTAAAGTGGGACTACAGCAATTGCTACATCTGTTGGAGTATAAAAAACATCTGTTCATATTACATTACATGAACGTGAAATTTCTCCACAGCTGCCATGATGCTGCTCACACCTTGTAAAACCCTCGTTTTTCCAGTTTCTTTTTTTTTTTTTACCTTCACTCTCCTTGACAGTTGACATTGTCCCCCAGGCATCACTTTATGATCCTGGGACCAAGCCAAACTACTGAATATGTATTATAAAACTGTCAGAAATGCCACAGAGTGTTTTTGTGAATGGATGAAAAGCTGATTTTTAGTTTTTTTTTTCTGGAGATACAAGGATTTGCCAGGATATTCATGCAATATTTATGGATGGAAAACACAATAGGGGGAGAGATTTACAGACGTGTCAACAGCTAAGCTGCCTGTTGCATAAGCCTGCATATACACACATCAAAGCACAACTTGATAGCTCAATTATCAAGACAAGCTTACTTCCAGCTGCCACTCCGTCAGCATCGTCGAAGTGGAAATTCACAAGAGAGACAAAATTGGTGTATGTCAACAAAGTAAAGCTCCGCCTTTTTCACCTTTTGTTCACTCAATAAAAAAATAGCAATTGATCAGAACTGGTGTGAGCATGAAGATGCTCCTGTTGCCTTCGGCTAGAAGAAGTGTGTCATCACTCCAGCAGTAACTCTATTCCAATGTGGGTTGCTTTTGTCCTTACTTTTTCCCTAGTCTCTGTCCTCCAATTTCCTAACAATATCTGGATGCTAAACTCATTAACATAATGAAAAAAAAGATTCTAGCATGTGCCTGCATTTGAAAGCATCTGATTATGTGTGTGTCTGTGTGACACGCGCGCATGTGTGTATGTGTTCAAGTACAAAAAGATGCCTGCTCCGTTGTGTGTGTGCATGTGAGTCAGCTTGCTTTAATACAATATTCAAACTCTCCCATGGTGCTTTTACATTAGGGAAATATTAAGAGCTTCTCCACAACTGCTTCTCCCTGCTTCACCAACTGTTTCAGCTTGCATACACTAAGAAATGGGGCTTACTCATCAGACAAGGAGAGATTCCCCTCAGACCTGCCAAAGGAACTCAAACTCTAGCATCGTATTTTCTTCTCTTCCACAAGGCTTGATATTTAATGCATAGGTGTGGTGGCAGGCGGTGATGGACAGGAGAGAAAGCTGAAGTTGACGTCCTGCTGGCAGAATGCAAAACCATCAAAGCGGGCCCACTTTCTGTGAGACACATCCCATGAGGAGAGACGGAGGGAGAGAGAGACAGAGGTGAAGAAGGCTGAGGAAGAATGGTGAGAAGTGTGAAGGTGACTGAAAGAAGAACCGAGAGGGAACGAGAAAGAATACACACAAAGGAATTATGGAGTCTGGGTATTTCCTGTGGAAGATATTGTTTTCATTTTCAGTTTTCCCTATATATTTGCATAGCTCGGTGACCTGGATAACTTGCTAAGTGCTGGCTAACGTTCAAATAAAAGTGTACTGGAAACACAGAAAAGATGGGAAGAAGCTAATGTATCATATCGACTATTGATTACATTTGTTGGAATGCATTTCTGAATAATTACGTTTCCCTTTGTTAGTTTCCCTGTTGTTGATGTTACCAGTGTTGCTTTTTGAAATGCAAATGTGCCTGCACTTTTAAAACTCAACGTGCAATGTAGAGACAAAATAATCACCAGACATAAATGATACCTTTAACTTCATTACAGTCTAAGAACTGCAATGGCTGCTTTACTACAGATTTTTAGCACTAAACACTAATGCTCCCTGGTATTGGCTGTCAGGTGATAAGCTTAAGATGTAGTACTTATGTGACATTTGAATTCTTCAACAGTGAAATAACACTAATAGTTGACAGTGGATTTAACTGAGATCAAATCCAACTCTACTTTTTGATCCATCTGTGTGCTATGACTTTGGTTTGTATCAAATATGTCTGATAAGCCACAGTGTTCTGTCCAATGATTTTTAGTGTTCAGGCATAAATTTGTCGCAACCTGCAAGTACTTGGTGCCTGGCAAACTCACAACACTTAACATATATTGATTTCTAAAGGGGAAATAATATAGCAAAATAATACTATCCCATTGAATTAGCATTGGGAGCAATTAACAGGCAAGTTTGATTAGACTGTAAATTCTCATTCAGGAAATCTGTGGAAACAATAAATGTTTTTTAAATTAAACATCTAAGTTTTATATTTTCTGTCAAATTCAACTTCATTTTTTGTAGATTTAACTGTCATAACCTATAAATGTGAGTCCGGATTTAAAGTCATGACTTAAAATGAATCAATGAATTTCTCAAGAGTTCATATGACGCATTGAGTGAGACATTCATCATTACAAACATGTTGTGGAACCTCTAATGCAAATAATTCTCTAACATGTATCATAGAGTTGACACACTGGGCCAGTAAAGCATAGTCACTGTTTGGTCAGTGACACAAATGACCATATGTCATGCCTGACGGGCTTGCAGTGCTTTTTCTTAATACACAATGTCATATTTATTGTGATATGTATGGTTGGACAGGGTGTAGGTGTTGGCACATTGATGCATCATGTCATATTTCCCCTGAATGGATCCGAATGTAATGCTGCAGCAGGTGTTTGAAAGCCTCACACTGCACTATGCTACATTTCACCCTGCCTGAGGGAATAAGTGTACGAGATATGGTGTAATCCAGCATTTAAAGCTTCTTTATTCTGTTTTCTATTTAAAAAAACATGAAAATATGAGTACATTTTAAGAAATTTACTGAAAATGCAAAATAATTCACCTGTTAGACTGGGATCCGAGTGGGTTTTAAATTTTGTTTAGCAGTGATCCTGCAACGCATTTTCATAATGCCTGTGTATGTCTTTTCATCCCAAACCCTGAATTCATAAACAAACCTGTAGCCCGTCTGTCATCATTTATTATAGTATGAACCAGGTATTTTTTTTCCAGATTTGTTGCATTAGATAAGCTGAGAACTTGCATGAGCGGATAAAAGTGGGGATGATAACAGTTATTTTGTATTCCTCATTCATCAGATCAAAGCTTTCAGAAAGGAAAATAGCATCCACTAGATAAAGATCTGTGATCATGCTGCTGTGTGAAGCTGACATGTGAAACATCAGCCAGTTGTAGCTCATTAATCTTATGCAGGTAACAGCTACACAGTGGTGACAAGCAGAGGAAAATATGCAAGAGAAATGATGGAATTCAAGTCGGTGGTAACAGATACTGTATGGTTCAGCTAAAACTGTCAAAATGTATTAACAGTTAAATGTCTCAATAAGTGGATTTTATTCTGTTGTGTTGAGTCTAAGAAATAAGAGCTGTGAACAGAAGCCATGTGGATAGAAGATCATTATATTGGGTCATGTAAAGTGAACTGAAGAAAATAACCTGCTCAGCTATTTTTAAATATGACAACTTTGCTTAAATGTTCTTCAATTGATCACATTTTAAGTCAATTCCGCACTGTAATCCTTCCGCAGGAACAACAGTGGGATGTATGAAATTGGCCTCACATGTTGCCAGATTGAAGCAATGGAAAAATCATACGGGTGAAGAGTAAACTGAGAGAGACAGAATCCAGCAGCTGTGCGGCTCCACCATTGGTGTCTTAACAAAGATATTTTGGATTATAAATTAACATCTGACTGGATACTCATTTCCATTTCTGTTCTATCAGAAATCCTCTCGCTTTGAGGCATCAATCTTTTTTTGATTCTGTTAAGAAATTACATGTGTATATTTTATAAACCTGTGACATTATAAAGTTTAAGACTGCTTAAGCATTCATGAATTACTTTAAACTGTAATAGGTTTAACCACATACAGACCTGTGCTACTATAATGCAAAAACATTTGAATTATTACATATTTCTCAATATTTGCAAAACTGTGGCAATACTGTAAGTCAAGCAAAAAATCAATGGAACATAACTGTGTGATAACTTGTGAGGAGTGTTGCTGTTTATGTGTATATGTGCACATACTTATGTTAGGAGTGAAAAGATTAACATACAGCTATAATTATTACACAACCCAATATCAGAGACACATAGTGCTCAACTAGAATTGTTCCCTTATGGGTGAATACCTCTACCTCTAATCAGTTCATCCATGAGTTAAAGTAACATTTCACCACCACAATCTAATCAGTTTATTCTTGAGTCCAAGTGGACACTTATGCCAATTTTGAAGAACCTTGAAGTCTTTCAAGGTATTCCTGAGATTTTGCTTTCTCAGGAATAGGACAGATAAACTTGAATTTAAATTTGAATGATTTTATTAAGGTTGGTGGGACCTGAAATGTGCAGAATTCTTGTAAGAAATGTTTTTACTTGTTTTGTCCCACAAATTTCCATGTCCAGTTACAATGTCTCCTCAATTTCAGTAACATGCATATAGCAAAGGCACCTCCAGTGCAAACCTGCTCTCCTTCATTGCAGCTGAATGAATAATGTAAACAAGTAACTGTGGGAGAATATAGCTGATATATAGCCTGATCATGTTCCCTGATCATATTGCTCGCTTTAAATCACCCCATCAACTTTAATACCTTCTGCGAATGATACACTCGTCGATGAGGTCAAGGACACACACACACAATCCTGTTTAATATGCTCATAACTAGTCAAGAGATGCACGCAGCTATTGACTCTATGCACAAATCTCACCTGATCACCTAATATCAGACATCCACACATTATCCCTGCGTTTGATCGATAGGTAATCCCTGATGGCAATGGCCCCAGAGTAGGTCAGTGAACTGCAGCCAGATGCCAGGTGACGGCACATAATGACAAACATCCATCTTAAAGTGCAGGGGGCAAATGAAGGGACACGAAAACAGCAGGGGTCTGTAGTATGTTGTGATATGGTGTGTGTGTGTGTGTTGTAAGCTGCTGCTACGACTATGATTACCTTCTCAGACCAGCTGTGCTCAGATTTAAAGTATTCTATCACTGTGTTTCCAGAAATTCTCGGTATAGGATTTCAAGTGAAATGGTGTCATGTATTGTGTCTTAATGGATCAGTACATCATTGTCAAGTTGTAACAGTACCTCAGTGTCATTATCAGGAAAAGCTAAATGAGAGTAGTATTTTTAGAGCAACTTATTTCTTTCCAATAGGCTTCTCAAGTGTCCTTGCACTATACTGTACTAATGAAGCAACCCAACCGAGGAAGCAAAGTCAGGCGTCCTATTGTATGACAAAGGGCTCATCAATGCATCAACCCTTACAAAAAAGTAGTATACTTAAAGTTTATTTTACTAAGTATACTTAAGTATACTTAAGAATACTTCAAGTATAGTAAGTATACTTATATGTACTTCTAGTATACTTGCTAGTATACTATTTTGATATTTCTTGAGACTAAATTGGCCCACTTTTTAGTTTACCTCTGATAAGTAGATAAAAAGTACACTGAAAGTATACTTGCTCATTTTTAGTTTAAAAGACGTATACTAATGATATACTTGAATATACTTCTTTTTCGTAAGGGAATATATCTTCTAAACAAGAAGTAAAAAAATGTGCTTGTTGAGGCGAGGAGAACAATGTGAACAGCAAAAATATCCATTTACTTGCTCTGCTTAGGTCTGCTTGTACGAACAGTACTTTAGAACAGGTTTGTCTATCGTAAGGATTGTTTGGATCAGGTTAGACTCTCCTCAGATACCTTTAAAAATTAATTTACACATTAGTTTCATGGAAGTTTTACAAGAGTTGGCTTTGCATCAGGCGAAATCTAACATTTTAGACCCTCATTGGGTCTAAAATGTTACACCCATGTCCCTATACAGAACTGAAAATTATCCAGCAGACTTCTTGTTTTCCAATTTCATGGTTTATCGGCAGACTTTCCACTGTTCCACCTGCATAATTTACATGAAACATTGTGATTTTGTACCCTCTGTTATCTGATTTGAGCTATAAAACAAATTTAGTAGCAAACAGTAAGCAAGGGTGAAAAATATGGTGCTGTTAAGCAAAGCAAGTTTAATGAATAATTGAAAAAACTATCAGATCTCAGAACATACAGTACGACACACTTCCTGGTTTGTGCTGCAAAGCAATTAAGCAGGTTTCCCATTGTTACAGTCCAGCAGAAAACAATGATTTGAAATGATTTGAACATAAATTAATTCAAGTAAACTCTTGTGAAGTAGTTTTGTGCCATAAAACAACCTGCCAGATAATTCACATTTATAATTAAATGCAAAATGATATAAAATTTCACAGTAGCAACAAGTGTTCCTGAAGAATGTCTTAATATTAATGGAATACTAATTTCTTGATGGTTTTGGGAGCTCCATACCTCCAAAAAATGTGCTCCATGTTAAACACACAAACACTTCTATTAACTGTCATCAATTATTAATGTTAATTAGCCAAACTGTGCTTTTCCTGTGGATTTCACAGATGATGAGTTGGACTACTATGAATAGGAATTGGATTTACTTCAGCGTACTGTAGATAAAATCAGGTGAGGGTGGGAACAATCCCTTATCTTTTACAATCATAAATTAAATCGACTGTCAAGTTTAAAGGAATGAAAGGCTGTAAATACCAAGCAGAAGTATTAAAGCACACCACTGCTCCCACATTTCCATTTCTAACTTTATTTTTGGAATGAGCGTAAAAAGTGAAACACCGTATCAGAACTGGATGACTCACTGTCTGACCAAGTCATGGAGAAAATAGTGCGTTATCAGGTGACAGCTGTTGGACGGCTCCCGCTTTCCAATTACATGTCGGAAACTCTATTACACAAAGGAGAGATCACGACATGGTCACAGTCTGCTTAACTGTACTATAAAACTGGGCAGCAGAGGAAATTTTAATCTATAAGGAACATTTCAATTTTCCCACCATTAGTTTCTGGAGATTTTAATTAAGCATAAGCCATAAATCTCCATTTCCCCCATTTTTCCACTGTTGTTGCTGCTGCTTTTTTTTACACTCCATGAGTTCAGTCAGTGCGCCGCATAAAAAGCTGCATAAAGAGGATATGCAAACTAAATCTTTCGGTGCATTAGTTTCAATACACATATTAAATACCCCACGCCACTCTGAGATGAAAATTCATTATTTCTCATTCTGTAATCAGACAGATTAGTAATAATGCAGATTATTCTGCAATATCAGTTCCCCACTTGGTCGAGACAGAAATAGCAACAGAGATTTTGTGCAGACATTCATGTTTCTTCAAAGATGAATCCAATTAACTTTGGTGACGTTTCTTCTTGCATCATAAAGACATTGACTTGTTGTTTGCAACCCTCATTTCTTTAAGTGCTTTCCAACTGCTGTGTGCTACATGAAGATTCCTTTGAGTTTAGTATGTATCAAACCTTTATTGATTTTTGCATTTTATGTTACGATGATTGGTCACTCAAAGGTCAGCTTTTATTACAACCTCATTCTTTATTGTACAGTAGCAGTACCTGAACGCCTCGTGAATAATGCGTATTCCTCTGCTTCCACTTGCTGATGTTTTGTTCAATTATCTCACAAGCTGTAATTCTACGGTGCCTCGCTTCAGACTGGAAGTTATTAAAAAACACAAGGGAAGGATGATTCACAGGCTTTTTTTTTCCTCATTCTGGGCCAACAACGGGGTTTAATATGAAATTGCTCTAAATCTTGGGAGCAAATCTCTCTTGTAAAAAATCAATACCTCGCCTTTTTCACGCTTTTAATTCTCTTGCCTTCTCTTCCTCTGCTGCTGCCTCCACAGTTCCACCCCTCCATATCGTCGTCCTCTTTCCGACTCTGAGGACAAGGCGGCAGTGTAATCTCCACACAGTTCAGTGGAAACTCTCTCTCGGCTGTATAATCATCGCTCCACTGACCCACCACCCAAGCTGACCCTTTGTATGACTTCACTGAGTAACAGGCTTCAGCCTGAGTTCTCTGATGACCTGCAGGGACCCTCCAGTCTTCCTTTTCTCCCCACCTTCTCAAACCTCGTTCCTGCTTTCTCTCTCCGTGGCCAATTAAAAAGCAGTGACTGCGATGACAGTTGCCTCGCTGGTGCCACAGATTGGTCGAGCCCCAGTCTGCTTCCAGCCTGTGCTGTGAGTTGGAGGCTCGTCCGTCTCCTTTGATCTCCACCAACTTCCCTGTGTCCAATAAATCATTTTCTCAGCGAGCGGAGCCTCTTGGACCAAGGCAATCAAGAAATTCCACTTTATCTGCTGCTGATATCAAAGCCAGCTTCACCGTTAAACATTAAATGGTGATTTTAAGATGACCCCGGGATAGAATGGGCCGCTTGGTGAGTGGAGTAAGACATGATTTATTGTATATGTGCGTACGGTATATGTGTGTGTGTGTGTGAGGAAGCAAGAGACCCACAGCACAGTGCAATCACACAGAGGAAAACAGATTTACACATCCAACCACACCTGTGCCACTGAGATTAGTTTTCATTTTACAGCATTTTCAGGCAATTCTACATTATGTGTGTGTCAGAGTACGTGTCCAGTACAGTGCAATGTCTCAAGATCCAATAGAGGGAGCAGCTGGCTCAGGCACAGCCCTCAGCTCCTGTTATGCTCCCTTTCCCCTAAGAGGATTGTGATGGAATCATTTGATGTTCTCTACTAAACATCATCAATCACAATGTTGGAACAGAAAAGAAAATGAGTCGCCATGCATTTACTAAATCTAAAAATTACCTGAAAGGTATCCTAACCACCAATCAAATTAGTCTAAAACCCAAAGATATTCAAATTGTTATGACGTGGTGATTAAAAGCAAGAAATTGCCAGATTTGAGATACTGAGCTAATGACAGTTTAGCATTTTGGAAAATGGTTGTTTATATTTTGTACATTCATTTTCTAAATTGGTTTATCTACCAGATTGCTCTATGGTATCCGACCACGATGCACTGACATGTTGAACTTGAACTGCTACTGAAGAAATAGTAGAAGCAGAAATAGCAATCAGTATTCTGCAACCATGGAATTAGAATAACTCAATCAAATCTCTTGGATCACACAACATCATGTAGCGCAACTGTATGTTGTACTTGCATTAAGGTACATCTAAGGACAATTGTAGCACCGTAGCTTGAGCTAAGTATGTTGTAATGGTCAAAGGATTTTCAAATTTATCATCCAAAGGAGAAACTGGAACTGAAAATGACACTTTTTAAATAGAGATAATCTATCACAAAAATAAAATGGAAGACAGTCAAGAGTATGTTCCATTATAAAGCCACTATAATAACTAATGTGTCTCTCAAAGGAAAACTGTGCAGCGAACTCCCAATCACTTCAGATCACCCTGAACCTGCAGAACTACTCTGCTTTTAGAGAAGCATGGCCTCTGTTTCCATCACACTGAATTTACCCATGCACACACACGTGGCATGTATAAACACACATTAGCATTTATTATTTAGTCGCTAGTTACAGATGAACGCACAAGCACTCATAAATGCAGGCTAAATGCACTGCCTCTGGTGCTTCCAGATGTAAAGATGTGTACACAGAACTGTATTTACATAAAAATTCATTATCAGAAACACACCCAAACATCTAAGCTACATCGCCCACATCACCGGTGACTCCATCTTCATCCATGCTTGGATCTCACCCAGTCAATAGGAGCAAATCCCCTCACAGCTTTTAATCAGATGGGCGACTATTGGAGCTTAGCTAATGAATGCACTGGGATAATATAATCTCAATAATCTCTATGAAGCCTCTAATTGAACCATATGCTAAACATGATGTATGACTTCATTAAGGACTGATGTCTTCTTTTATGTGATGCTGCTAGTGACCTTGACTGGCTTAGTGCGTCACTGTTGAGGCAAAGGTCCAATCCTGTTAAAACTATTCACTGGAGCTGGCACGTCGCGGTCGACTGCAGGATCAGTGGAGACGCTGAAACTGGAATGACTTCTGAGACAGGAATAAGGAAAGTACTGAACAAAGGCTTCATACTCTAACATCAGGTCCCCAATAATGTTTTAAATACAGTAATAGCATGCAGAACATAATGTGATTAACCTCCATTTGCCCTATACAAGACTGTTATGCTATGATTAAATTTGATTAAATGTACTCAGTAAAACCTCTGAGTAAAATTCAACTTACATTTTTCCCATGTAAAAATAAAACGCTATAAAACGGAAACACATTTTGCCTAAATTTTAAAAAATCAGAACGCTGCATTTACATCCATAACCTGGTTGCCAGTCTATCACTGTGCTGACAAATAGAGACAGACAACCATTTGCGTTTACATTCACAGCTATGGGCAATTTACCAGTTAACCTAACTGCATGTGTTTGGACTG
Source organism: Helostoma temminkii (assembly GCA_900302695.1). NCBI lineage: Eukaryota > Metazoa > Chordata > Actinopteri > Anabantiformes > Helostomatidae > Helostoma > Helostoma temminkii. The sequence continues at coordinate 15,339 of OMLM01012577.1, forward strand.
GGAGGCAACTGGAGGGTATGAGGGAAAATGCAGGTTAGAACACATGACCTCCATGCTGTTGTATAGGGTGACAGCGCTAATGATTGTGCCACCATGTATTGGGTTGTGCAGTGTTGCACAAAAAGCTCTTTGGTTGTAGCCCACAGTATTTCTGCAAGTTTTCCTCTTAGGCTGCAAAGAGCACCAGCAAACAGCCAACGTAGCTTGTTTTGCTCCTGACTACAACTACCAAAACTTGTAAAAAATGCTACGCTGATCCAGAATTGTCTCATCATAAAACAAATTACAATACATTTTGTGCCACCCCCTTAAAAAATTAAAAATTAAAATGCAAATGCATTTGCTGTCCTTATGCACATCAATCTATCCAACACATCCAACAAATACAAATTAACCTCATCTATTTACGCGCGTTCTACACAGACATTATGCAGATGTTTATTACATGCTGAGAGTATTGGCACAACCTGAAGAGGACAATGCACACGTCTTCCTTTACTTTAAGGCTGTTTGGGGAAAACATGGTGTATGTCAGTGATAAGGCTCCTTTTTCACTGTGGTGTGTTTGGCCTGTTATTTTATCCTGAGGTAACTGTAAATACACAAACAACATACATAACATAAATTTGCTGTCAGCTGCAGTCGGGCAAACAAAACACAAAGACACTGTTTGTTAAGCTCACTGCAAATAGAGTAAACTGTAATAATTGAAGGTGACTCAGACGTGTCTATCACAATGTGGCTACGTTGGCTGGGTAGTAGAAAGCAATGTTCAAAGAGACTTCTGTAATAAAGCAACCTGAAGCTAACTGAAGCAAACTGAAGATTTTTGTCTGTGTGCTTTCACTGTATTGCAGCCACAACATGCTACAAAAGTCCATTTCAATTTGGATATTCCTGTGGTACAAGGTCATCAAACAGTTTAGGATTTTTTATTGACTCTATCATGTGGATTTTAGCTGCTGGACAATAAATGAAAATGTGGGCATGGAAATTGAGGGGGGCATGGCCACTCCATCTACTGTTTAAAACTGTACTCTATTACTGGCATATGGGTCTGTATATGTTGAGTGGTGTAGACATTTCACATATTCTATATTACAGTTAAACACACTCGCGACACGTTTCCTAATGTTAACCATCCTGTGTTTAACCCTGCTCTGCTCACTTGTTGTGAAGTACCAGCCTGTGTTTCTCCCCTTAACCGCTTTATTATTTATACGTATTGACTGAGATCAAAAGCTGTCTTACTTATTCCACCCTTTAAAGATAGCACACTCGCACACAAGCACACGCGCGTACGTATACAGATCTCCCTTCCCGTCCATGTGTTTGCCTTTGGTGTTGTCAAAATGTGAAGTCAGATTCACATGAGGGCTTTCCCCATAACCGCATGACTGAGTTCAAAGATGCACGTTTGGTTAGTCAGCCAAAACGCAGTGAGGGAAAAAGTAGAGAAGGGGTTATTAGCCCACATTTTGGAATTTTTCTCATGAATTAAATATGTAATCAGGCATGTAAACTGAGCCAGAGAAATTTGGAGCTTTAACTTGGCTGAAACTAAGCCAATATGGGAAGAAAAAATGCCTCTTCAACGAATAAATTAGCATTATTAGATGCATGTTTATTTGGAAGACACTGTCTTAGATTTGGATGACTTAAGGTAAACACAGATATCACATTTCTCTGTAACAACAAAAGAAAGAAAGGGATTGTTAGTATTTTTATTCAACACAGACTATAATGGACACAACATCTGTGCTGTGGTGTGCACAAAGTCCTCCTACACTTAGTCTGTGGGTTTATACTTAAATCATAGTGATTCACACGAATAGATGCTTTTAAAAAATATTGTGGACACATAAGAGTTATGTGAAAAATGCACTAGACTTAAAATGTACAGTATCAAGAAATGTGGCTGCATAAAGATGTTGGCTAAAACTAAATTCTGACAATCCCCTTGACCTCCACTCCCACGAGTCTGTAAATTCTGCATATTATGTATAATTGATATTTTTATTCTAGAGTTCAGCTGAAATAGATTTGGACCATTTACAGTTCCAAAACCTGCTTATTTTTCTTAAAACAGGCCTCTGTCTGAAATGCCTGGTATTGATTCCTGTCTCCAAGACCCTCCTCACTCTGGGTCCACTGTGTTCTGATTGGTCAGGTTGCAAAAGCCTATAGGTGGGTCAAGCAGCGTAGTGGTAAAATGTCCCAGCTAACCTGACTTGGGTGAGGCTGTGTACTGTATGTCTGTAAACTGTATAAACTGGAGGCCAGTTTATGGACTGATGTTGCTGGTATGTAGGACTGTTTCTGGGGGGTTTGGAAGGGCCTGGAGACAGCCTCATCTCAGAGAGCCTCTTAAAAGTCTTGTAACAGAATGGACAGAGACAAGAGATTTGTTTTTGTCAGATATCTTCTACATATGTACATCATGTTTTAGAACTCTGCTGTTGCTTAATATGGCTTCCCAGCATCGCAATAAAGTTACAACTAAAAATATAAAAAGCAACAAACCCCTTTAAATGATGTCTGCATAATTAAATGCTTCCTGATTGTTCTGGCTACTAGGGGCGGAGCAACTCCAGAATTTTTGGGAAAGAAGTGCAAACTTTTTGTAACATCTGGTTCTCTAGCTGCTATTTAATTGTTAATCCTTACGCATCACCTGAAGTCTGGTGCTTGTGTTCTAATGTATAGTGTATAGATTTCTCTGAACTGTTTTGCTACCAGGCTGTGGTGAAAATAGCACTGATGATAGCTGTGTGGCTGAGTGATAAATGGCCAACCAAAATGTGCTAAAAGAAGCTAAAAGGTTGCAAAGTTGGATCACAATTATGTGCACCCGGCTGTTTCACTTTGAAACACCCTGCTTGATCTAAAGAAAATAAAGCTGATGTTTAGTTGTACCTTATGTGTACATTACTAAGGGCACAGTGTTGATGGAAGCCACAGTGACACATTTCTTTTTTTACATTTGCTCTGTAACAGTGCAGAGTAGTATTGTTTACACAATAATGCCACAAGTCTGGGTGCCTTCTTCTGTTGTGGTGCACTACTGTCGCATACTGTGTACACTGAGACTTGATCCAGCGTCGCTCTGAATGCCATCCATTTGTGCCAGACTGTTTCTGTAGTAACAAGTGGTGCAGGTTATGGTTGCTATGTTCTACTGTTCATGTATAATTAGTGGATGTAGTGCCGTGGAGACCTGGCTTTGTATGGTTGAGGTTTACTACGGCAGATTTTAATACCCATTCAGATGTTTGTCAACTCTCCAAGCTAACTGGCTAACTTCAAGCCTTCTACACCATCGCTGTGCCACATTATTGCAGCACTGTTGGCAATTTCTTCACACACGATGTAAAACAGCAAGATTATAAGTGATGGAGACCTTGCTCTCTCACTTCCTCCACGTGTCTTCATTTGTTTCTCCTCATACTGATGAAATGCTCTCCTGTACCAAAAGGCCCCACTGAACGCTCGCACAAGCTCTGAGCTCACGATTACCATTAAAGTGGGTCACAAAAGTACAACTGGAACACTTGTTGTGGCACCTGTTTGGCTTGAGGTTGGTTGTGTGTGTGTTTAATAGTGAGACTGGGGTGAAGAGGAGGGGGGTTAACTCCCCTTCTACAGCAACAGTAAAAATCAATGGGGAGACTTTGGATGTCAGAGCCAATGAATCTGGATGATATTGCTCAATACTCAGATCAATGCTGCAACTTATGATCATTGTATATCACCACTTAATGTCTTCCCTAATCATTGTCTGGAAGTGGAGGAGACACAGAAGGAAAGTGGTTTAGGATAAGGTGAGACGAAGAGATTCACATGTGATCACCAGATGCTGTAGTGCAGGAGAACTCGTGAATAATGCACTGTCCTGCCTTAGCACTGCCAGTTTTTGTTGTTCCATAATGTTCCTCCTTCCGGAGCTTGACAGTCACATGTTATACAGTCTACAAACGTATTTGTGTGCATGTGTGTGTCCATTTTGGGATTTTCTGTTGCTGACACCGTGCTCAAAAGCTGCTGCTTTGGTGAATATAGCCTAGATACAGGGTATAATATGCCTGTTCTGCAAAATAAATAAATAAATAAATAACCTCTTGTCCATAGTGTGTGGTATGTTTTCTGATTGGTGGAAAGAGCAGTGTATTTGTCTGGGATGAAAAAAATGGAAGGAATTAAAGAGCCACACCTATGGAAAATGCAATCAGCAGATGAAAAAAAAGGCAGCGTGCATGAAAGATACATCACATATGTCAGATCAGATATTTAAAAAGAGCAAATGAAACTAAGAACCATGAACAGACTGCAAGAAATAAAAGGAATTCAAGGTGTAATGTACAGCTGCTATACATCTCTGAGAAAGCAGCTTTTGTCTTATTTAACTAATTTGGCAGGTTTGGTCAAAATCATGATCTTTCATGTCTTTATTGAACAAATCCATTAAATGTATAAAGTGATGGTAGGAAAACAAGCTGGAAGCTTTGAAATAATTGGCTGAACAACTTTTTGCAGCAACAACCTCAAGCAAGCTGTTGATTAGACCTGCACATTCAGGAGGAACATCCTTACTAAACTGCTTCACCTCAGCTTCATACTGTAGGATGTCTAGTGTGAACAGCTGTCCCAAGGTAATTCAACACATCTCTATTGGGTTGAGGTCTGAGCTCTCACTGGGCCAGAGATGCTAACCTGCTCCGACGATTCCTTCAAGTGTTTAGCTGTTACTCTATGGTTCTTTTTATCTTCTTGAGCATTCTGCGTTGTGTCTTTGGAGTGATCTTGGCTGGACGCCCACTCCTACAGAGAGTAGCCACAGCGCTGTATTATCTCCATTTATAGACAGTTTATCTACCTGTGGACTGATGAATATCTAAACTCTTTTAGACCAGTCTGTAAATCTTTCCAGCTACATTCAAATGAACAACTCTTGATTGTAGGTCTGCTGAGATCTCTGTTCGCAAGGCATAGATCATATCAGCTGATTATGTTTGAGTGTTTTATAAAGTATAAAGGTAGCTCTGTTTCACTGATTGGACTCCAAGCTTGCTAAAACAAAAACACAGTTTATGTATGTTTTTTTGCCACTTACAGATGACAATCTTCTATCACATCAAACATGTAACTCCCAAACTAGGAAACAGCTGTATGACTTCTCAGAGTTCAGTTTAGAGGAGGCAACAGATTATGGTAAACAAGTGGTTCTTTGGAATATTTGTGCCTGACCTTCCCGAAAGTAGTTTCTGCAAAACAATTTCGCTAAGCTTTATGGGAAAGACGGACCAATCCCTCAACTGATTCTCCAAAGAAAGTCTCATTAATGTGGCATTTTTTCTACACAACTCAGCAGCTTAGTCCACGAAAATATTTGGAAGCAGCTTAAAAATCCTCAGTGGATTAAATAAAAGAAAAAGCTGTGGCTTTTGTCTATGCAGTGGTAAAAATGGCATTAAACACATTGTACCCACATGCAAATGCCCCATCACTCTCATCCACCCCCTGTGTAGATAGAAATGTCAGCGAGGGATTGGACTGCTACAGTCTATGTTGGAGCTCAGCTCAGGATTAATGTACATATGGGAAACAATGGAGCATTCACACTGCTCACTCATAGCGAATCTCCTCATCCCCTCCTACTACAGCTGCTGTGGGATGCATGTAGCTGCTCTTTACAAGAGATGAGATGAGATGCATAAAGGAGAGGAGGAGAAAGGGCAGAGAAGAGGGGAAAACAGAGTTTAAGTGGCTTTCGTGTCCCTCCCTCCCCACACTCTAACAATCTTTTTCCTCAAACAGGCTACAGGACCCAGGCTTCGCCACGAGAGGTGTGTGAGCGCTGCAGACTGGAGCAGCAGTGATGGTGATGATGGTGGTTAGAGCTATTATTTCATCTTTTCTTTTCTTTTCCCCCTGGTGGTGCTGTGTCTAATCACTGGCACAAAAACAGGCAAGATAAAGAAAAATATCCATTTTGGAGATTTCAGAGAGATGAGTGTAGTAGCTGTGGGCAACACTAATTTATAGGTCACCACTGCTAAAAAAAGACATGTACAACAGAGTTACCTACTGTATCACTCGAATGATTTCTAATTTTTTGTAAAAGAACAGGGTGATCACTAGAAAGACTCACAGCTGCTGTTTCTATGGGGTTTCATTTAATTTAAGAGATATACTTGCTTTCTACCTACACACACAACAACAGCAGCACTACATCGTTGTTCACACACTTCCTTGCGTACTTGTGTATGACAGCTCAATAAGATGTTTGCACACTATTGCTGTGGGGATTCGAAGCTACTGCCAATACAGTGTGTCGTGTACATGTAGTGTCTCACGACATGCACAGATGATGCTCCAAATAGTTGCAGGCGATTTTGTCACAGTATGAACTCCAAGTAAAAAGCCAGTATATGTTGAGCCTATGTCATTTATCACATGCTTTGGTCATATTTATGATTAGTAGAAATACATGTGAGTGTGTTCAGACAGGAGTTTGAAGGTGTTGCCTCAACATCTGAGGAATGAAGGTCTTTTTAACTGTATATTCATCACAATGTTTCACTATGTGGCCACAAATTTGTGCACATTGACCTTTGTATTTTCTTCAGGTTGTGTTTTGCAGTTTGTATTAATTCACTGTGTTGGAACTAAGAGAAATCTTCCATCTATTTATCTGCTCAGACTCACAGAAACACATAGAAAGTATCTGCATTGTTATGTAATTCTGATTGTGAAGAACTATATAACTTGGACGAACTTAATCTCAACCAGACTGATTAAAATGATTTTTGACTTCATAGTTCAGTATAGTTTGAGTCTTTATATTATGTTGAGCTAATTGAATTACCTCACAACTTTGTTGCTGTAGAGAGGCTAGATTCATGATTTCATGGAATAAATAGATTTATTTTCAGATACATGATTCTAACTGAACTGTCTGTCACTGCATGCCAGTCAGTCCTCTCCCCTTATGTGTGTTATGTGTACTGTAGATTCAGTCATGATGCATTCAGGTGAAGATCCTGTGTTAGTCTACTTCTCACAGAGCTGTTGACTCGCATCCCATCTTCAACAAACCATACTAATGCACAGAGATACAATGCTATTGTACCATCATCAATCAATATTCAATCACTCCAGGGCTACGCTGAACCTTACACCTTCCTGTGCAACATGAGAACATTGCTTAAAGATTTTTCACCACCACATACATACTGTGCATAAAAACGTCATGTGCGTCAATCAATATCTGTAGGTTGTTCACAGAAGGATGAACGGCATCAGCTTCGAAGTAAATGTTACATATGGTAAAATGCATTTGATACATCACTCTGCAATACTGGCAACCAAAGTTAAACATTGCTACCTCCATGCAGGTTGGGGTGGTTATATTGGAGTTGCCACAAGACATCACCCCTCCCCAGTTTTGGACTGGGTTTCGGTTCAGTTGTGAGTTCTCAGTCTTATCCATGGACTCTTCAACAAATGTTGCCAAAAGTAGTCAGGTCTCAAACTGCTGACTCCAGAGATAATGGCCGCTGCAGCACGTTAGAGCTATATAGTATATAGTTAAAGTTTTAGCCACCTGAGGCTGCTTAAAGGTTGGGAAACTTCAAGTTGTATTATTAATATCTGTGACTTGTACCTGTATTATCAAGATTCAAAAAACTTTATTGATCCCTCATGTTACTAGTACTTGTAAACTGCAAACATTATACAATAAATAGTCAAACAAACTAATTACAAATGGCTGCAACTAACAATTAGATTTTTTTAATAATCAGCTGCCCACTTTCCCAAAAAATTAATTGATAATTCTGTGCATGATATGCTGAAAAGTAGTGAAAGAGTTCTAATTGTTATTTATTTTCTGTGTCAGTGCAAACTGTAAATGTAGCATCACAGCAAGTGAAGCATTTTGGTATAAATAAACAATAAATTTAAACATTTAAATTCATCCAACATTCAGTCATAATGCAAATCAACAAACTGCTTAATCAGCTCATAAAATGATTGTGAAATAATTCCACACATTTGATTTTCATTTTTTAAAAGGTTTAACATTTTTATTCGTATTTCTCCTAGGCATGTCTTTTTATTTACCAAGGATCGGAAACAGATGGGTTCTCAGGATCTGTGTTTTTTTTTTTGTGCAAAAACTGAGGCACTTACTGAGAACATGCGTAGTTTCTCAACACAACATGAACAATAAAACTCATTAACCACTGCTGTTGACAGTCAGATGGTAATGTCACCTAGACACAGAAAGAGAAAGGTCTGTACACTTGTGAATAACGTCAGTTACTGAGATGCACAACCTGGCTAGAACCTTACAGCCTGTATGCCACATGTCTTGAAAAGGACAGCACACAGTATTGAAAGATGGAACCGGTTGCAAATCTAAAAGCCTACTATTAAGTATCAATCGTTGAAAACGCTGCATTTTCAATATCTCATGTATCCTTGCAGTTTGAAGGGCACAGCCGTATCGTATGCACTAGTCAATCTCAGAAGAGCACACTCGCTGAGCACACACATTTACATTTATATACGTGCATTTAGCTGATGCACTTTTCTGCAAAGTGACTAACACTCACTTTTTATATTGCTCATAAAGTAAAGCAAAGGTCAGAGAATTGTGAAGATACGTAGCTTTGATCCTGTGATAGGGGAAAACATCAGTAGGAAAAATAAAAACTAATAACAGAAGATGAATGAATTTTTCTATTAGGGAAGGAAAATGAAGGAATTCATTTTTTGTCGCTGACTGTGCTTTCTCTACCGTCTGTGATTTCTGGTCTGAGAACATTATGAAAAGTATTTCATAAACCCAGGCTGCTTCTGGTGTCCTTCTTTTTCTATTCAGTTATGGGTTGACCTATAACTCGCAGTAAAAATACTTTTATATATGCACAGAAAAACACTACATCATTGAGAATAATCAAGCTGACATCTTTAAGAGGTTGAATCTGCAGTTGTTAGCTCTGAAGTATGTCTGTTGAGGCAGTTCCATTCGAACTGCAGGGGATACTGTAAGCATAGAAACTCATTTCTGTGCGAAGAAGGTACTTTTGCACATCTACACTAGTTTCAAAAGTACAGACTGTGGACCACCGGGGGGCATTTAAATGGATTATACACGCTGCTGAGCAAAATGAGAAGTGGTTCAATTTGCTCTTATTTCATTGCCTCACCCAAATGTTAGTACATAGATAGAATGCATAGAAATAGCTGGTGTTTTATTCCCTCTGCTGCTAAACACCTAATATTCTTTAAGATTTTCTTTGTGTCATTTCTATTTTAAATTCTTGCAGTTGTTTGTTTGTTGACTACCATAAGTGCTGAACTCGATGTGCTCATCTAAAGTGAGTTACTGAGATGTTTGCCCAAGACGTCACAATGACAAATTGAATTATGAACTGACGCAGTATTAACCTCAGTGTCTGGCAGATGAAAAAGCCATTTTTTATTATTATAGATTACAATTTGACGATATGATGATGACATTTTTTGCTCTTTTGGAAATAATATATTTTCAAGATTTCAAGATTTCAAGCAAATGAATTAACACCAAATTAAAAAGATATGCAGTGTTCGTTTAGAAGTTAGATTTTCTTCATATGTCATTTTGCATATTCTGATAGAATAACGACAGACTAAACTCAATGAATAAGTAAAGAAAAACATAATGTGTTGTTTATCATCTAGATTCAGTTTTACAAATAACTTTATGGATTCAAATCGCCACAGTAGCTGGAATGAAACTTATGATCATAAAGGTTGTTATTTCATACAGCTCTCTATATGTAATCTAATAAATCAAATTGAGACCACAGGAAAAAAAACTATCGAATAGAGGGAAAATTAACTACAAAAGAGACATTTTAAACAACGAAATAAGATAAGAAAAAAAATACAAAGACAAACGAAGCAGCAAAATAAAAACACAAAACAACCACAAAGAGCAATGAAACGGCAAAATAAAAGCACAAAACACGTACAAACCACCTAATAAAAACAAAACTATACAGAAACACAAAAGCCCCAAATAAAAACATAAAACAAATACAAAAAGACAAAACAACCACAAACATACGCAATACAACAACATCAAGAAAAAACACAACTACAAAGCTACATAACATAGACTTGTTTTGTGTCTTTTCAGTCTGCATGTGCTCCTATACAGAATGGGTGGGTGGCGTTTTACATGTCTGTGCCCAGCGGCCCCTTGCTTCTCAATCCACCCATGCAGAAAACTGACAAATTAAAAATAAGAACTACGTGGAGACACATAATGAATTCAGATGCTTTCACAAAAGGCAAAAGAGCTCAAAGAATGGTTCAATGGAAAAGGTATGAATCTAATAAACTCGCCAGATCTCAACCAAAATAAACACATATAATATTTTTTGTAGAATGCTGTTCATCCCTGCAGCAGAGACCCACAGACAAAATGTATTACAACCGCAAACATTTAACTTCTTATACTTTATGCTGTTTTGTCCGTTTCATTGTTTACATGGAAAACTTTGCCCAGCTTTGCTGGAAAGTCATTTTATCAAGAAATGCCAATTCTCCATTACTGCTGTTCTGTGCCATTTGTGTATTTTACAGTGGTTCACTCAGAGCTGAATAGATTCTCTAATGGACACTTCTTCTGCACCTCTAACCAACACCAGCCATCATTGGCTCTAGTGTTCAATATTCTTTTATCCCTTTTTTGAGTGTGTAGGGATGCAGACTCACACGGCCATTATACAACACGTCGTTAGAGCTCTATGTGTCGTGCACTCAGCCTTTCAGCATATCACAGAAATGTCCACATTATCAGTGTGTTATACTTCAATGTACTGTAAATGTATGCAATCAGCGAAAGAGCTGTCAGGTGAAGGTGGATTGTGTGTGTGTGTGTGTGTGTGTGTGTGTGTGTGTGTGGGTGTCTTTATTGATTTGATTCGTGCAGTATTTACAGATCAAAAAGGAATATTTTCTTTCAGTGCTTTGAATATCCAGCTTTAAGACTTTTTTTCTCCTTCCCCCTCCTCCATTATTTGTTTGACAACCTCGGTGGTCTGGCAGCAGCAGATTCAGTGGCGTTCAGCGTAACTCTGAGGCAGCAGCTCCTCTTCTCCGAGGATTTCTTACGGCCACATACAGCAGTCTCGACAAAGTAGCTGACAGATAAATGTTGTGCTTACATGGTTGGGAGAATCTGTAAGAAATTGTGCGGTGCGTAGCAGGCATTCAGGGTGACTGATGGAGCAACAATATCACTCAAACACACACATGCATAGGCAGAAAGTGACACACACAAAGAGGAGAGGGGCATGGCAGAGAAGAATGTGTTCATTGGTTAGGAGAGACAGCAAAACCATGCACACACACACACACACACACACACACACTGTTGAGATGAAGCAAAGCAGAGGTTGAAGGACAAGTCAGGTTCTCTAAAATTATGTGACAGGACTGAGAGAAATTTACTATTAGTGCAAAGTTCCAGTATGAAAATACGCTATTACACAATTTAGCACTCATACACACCCAAACATGCACATTTCCACTGCGTGGTCTGGTTTTACAGCTGCACTGCTGCACATTCACAGCACATTAAACCGTTCACTTAGGTCACATTTGCACACATATGCACGGATGCATGATGGAAAAGGGGACTTTCAAAACCCACGTGTGACCCCAGATGTTTAAGTCGGGCTCCCTCTTTGCAACGACATTCAGCTTTTGCACAAATATCAGCGCCGACCAACACATTCCAACTGACCGTCCCGACAAGCCTCGCATCTTACTCATCTATATTCAAACGCTCATCTCTCCCCTTCTCTTCCGCATCCTCTGCTGATAGATCATGCGTCACGACCTGAACTCTGCCACACAGCAACTGAACATTTCATCCCAAACCCACCTTTTATCTCCCTGTGCGTCTCAACCCCGAGAGTGCGCTGCGCGCAAAACAAAAAGAAGAACGCGCATGGCACGGAAGCGCACAGCACCCTCCCTCCCTTTTCCTAATTCCCACAGTGTGAACACACGCGAAAACTCACCCAGGGTGTGAACGCAGGTCCGCCCTGTGCGTCTCTTGATGTGTGTCCGTGTATCCAGAAAAAAAAGGTGGGAGAGCCCGAACGGCAAAGGCGTTAATGAACTAGTGGAGGCAGCCGAACGCCACCGACTTCACTCCTCTTCCTCCTCTCACTCCCCTTCGCTCTCTGCCTCCTCGTCACTCTTCTCCTCTTCCCCGGAGCAGACTGAGCAGCGGCTGTAATAATCCAGACATTGTCCTCTTCATCAGCGCATTAAAACACACACACGGGAAGGACAGACTCCGTTTCAAAACACAGAGTTGAGTTGAGATGCTGTCCCGAGTAATTGAGTAATCCGGCGTTTAGACACTGTCTAAAGCTCCGATTTCAGATCGAGTCGAGCCTGGAGTGGAAACGGAGATGCATGCTGTGCAAAAGATGAGAAAGTTTGGTTTGAGGGCTGAAAAACACATGAGGCAGGGCGAGATATAATCCAATGAAGATCTGCTCTTGTCTCACTTCCCTCTCCGGACTACAATAAGAGAAAAGCCCTCTTCCTACAGAGGCTCTGTAGAGCACCTGCGGCCAGAGCGGTGACGCGCAGGTATCCACAGACTCAGAGCCCTCCCTTCCTCAGTGTGTGTGTTTTATTCCGTTGTTTTTTTATTATTATAATTGTTATTATTATTATTATTATTACTCTGCGCCACGGTCTTCACTCAGTGTCAAAGCTGCCGTTGCTTCCCCAAGTTGCTCTGGAAAGCGCTTCTTTTCTCCAGTCCTCTCTCACTCTCCACTCCACAGGCTCTATCCATCCTCCCGTTGTGAAACCACACCTCCCTCGACAACGATTGGCTACAAACCGCAGAGAAGGAGGGAATGGAGGGGGGCGAGCGCTGCATGGTGCTCAATGAGAAGAGAGAGAGAAATACAGAGAGGATGAGGGGATGGAAAGAGTGAGAGTGGACAAGGGATGAAAACATCTAGAATAGAGAGAGAGAGAGAGGGAGAGGATGGAGATGAAGATGAGACAAGTGGGATGAAAGAGAAGTGAAAGAGGAGGGAGGGTGAGCCAGGAAAAGGAGGATAAAGGAGGCTGACACACTGAGTGTGTGTGTGTGTGTGTGTGTGTGTGTGTGTGTGTAGATGGGTGTGTAAAGGGGCACTTCATGCACTGAGCTCTGTGTGTTTGAGCCCAAAGGGATGGGCTGGCTAATGAAAGTGAAAATGCTTCCCTCCTTTTTTTTTTTTTTTCCTCTCATTCACTCACAGTCCTTTAGCCAAATTCATCCGATGCGAATCTGCTTTGACTCCCAGCAAAACTGAATTCATACTGACAATGTCCCCCATTACGGAGCAGAGTCATCAGCTTGTGTCTGGCTTTCTGTCCCCTTCCCTTCTCTTTATAAACTCTGTTGTCTGTCAGCTAAGCAGCTTCTTTGGTGAGTCTGTGATGAATAAATAAGTGGTTGAGGGGAGGCTGTAAAGTGAAGTGCATGTTGAATATACTGCCCAGAGGCGTCAGGAGTGAAATAAGTAACAACCTGAGCTGCCTCTGTAATGGAAGCAGGCGAGGTGGGCTGGATATTGTTGTGGCTCAACCGCACATGATAGCAGAGAAAGGCAGACAAAAATCACTTGACAGCTCCTGGGAGAGGCTTTGATTGATGGCGACGCTCCAGGGAGTGTTTCAGTATGAACTTGGTTAACTTGGAGCCACATGAAGCATTCATCACTGACTGCCATTCTGGAGTGAGACGCTCACCGCGAGCTAGGCAGCATTTTATTTAGAAAGGCACCTGGGGAACCTCTTCGCAGAAGCAGCTACTCCCTATTTGCAGCTATTTTAAGGCTCGCGTCAACAAATCCGCAACACTCCTCAAATCAGGGGATTGATGACCTAAATGTAGCTAGTGTCAAGGCCCTGCGGATAGAAGGTGTAACACTGTGAAGACTGCAAAGCCTATTAGGCAAATCTGTAACCTCACTTTGAAATATATGTAGTATTAGTAAAAATCAGTCCTCAAATGTTGTTTGTCAACACATACCGTGAAGTGATTTTTTAAAATTCAGTGCTGTGTTACACCAGATGCGTAATGTGGGCCAATCCCATTCCTACCCCTTAGCCCTACCCCTCTGTTTTGTGTGTTCACTTAAGGGGTAGGGGTGTCCCGTTTCTCTCCCGCGGTAGGGCTAAGGCAGACGGCTACATAGCCCTTAAAAAGATTCGAGAGGCGTATGAAGAATTTCACAGTATACACCACATACAAGGACGGTATAGCTGCACACATAACCCTAGAGTTCCACAAGTATAAATATTTTTGGAATTAATTAGGATTTTACAACGACAGCAACCATTGTTTTAATCTTGTGCCCATACATTTACAGTTTTACTCTTCACTGAAAACTTTACAGAATGCTGTTAACTTTCCATCATTACTGCTGATTTGCATAACAGTCTTGCATATTTACATATTTTCACGTCTGATACTCAGTGACTTGACAGCATAATTAACTAATTAACAACAAAATAAACTAATTACAAGAAGCAGCAAATTTAATTAACTTTGTTACCGTTGTAACTCTGCTGTGTTGTTTTCTTGTGGTAACAAGCACTGATACAAACAGTGCGTGTCAGCTTTATGCTTATTGCGACTTGAAGTTCTGCAGCAACTGAAATAAATGCATCTAACCCACACAATGCCACAGTTGATGACAGCATCTTGGAAGCTGTAAACACCCATCATGTTTTACCTAGCAGCTATGGACACCGTATGATGACGTATAACGGTATAGTTAAGGGTATACATGTCTGTATGCAAACTGGAAGCACATTTTTACATAGAGTACAGAGAAGAGCCTACTAGAACTCCAACAAAACAACTTTATGAATTTGTTTTTATCAGTTTGAACATGGAAAATGTGGTTAGAAAAGGTTTTAAGACCACGCCCAACTGTGGTTGCATATTGTAACCCCCTGTGAGCATAGGAGCAGTAATATAGGTATAGGTGCATTGAAAACAAGATTGTTTATGGCAGCTTGAGTTTCTAAATTGATCAATTTCTTTTCTGTTGAAATACTGTGATTTGGTGCTTTCTGTTGATCATTCTACTCAAAAATAAATGAAAAAATATGTACATAGTGCATGTGACACACTTAAGCTGATGCACGGGCAACGTAGGCACTAAACTGAATAAGTTTGAAGTGTATCAGCTGCGCTACTTGTGCAGCCAGTGTGCAAAACTATTGTTATAATGGAAACAATCAGAAACACAAGGTTATAATTATAACCATTAAAACACAGCGAGTCTATGCAAGCACATTTTCCTAAAAGTGTCTTTTTGTTGCACTGTATCATCTCTGCTTATGTTTTAATTCAATCAATTTCTGTATCAAATTCATTCTCCAAATTCTTTCACATCCAGGCACTATAATTCCTAAGTAAAACAAATGTGTTTTCCTCCTTGAGGAGAAATGTAGTCTTCATGACAGGTAGGTTATACTGTAGAACTCGACTACTCTCAAACCCAGTATGAGATGATAGCATGAGAAAATTGGCCACTGCCACAAGTTCTTTTAAAAAGCTTATGCTGTACGTAGCACTTTAGAACAACTCTGTTTGTAAGAGGGGTTCGCGCATTAGGCCCAGTATTTCACACTTGAATGGAACGTCAGTTTATGGTGGTAAAGTCCTGGTGTATCCTGACCCACCGCCCACACTGACCTCCTCCTAACTCTGGAATGTTTTGCCTGACCAGTTTGTCACTCTAGTGGTAATTTAACGTGAAACATGATCGTTATGGTAATGCAAAGTCCTGAGTGAGGAACCAAGGGTATTATTTCATAAATATTCATTGGAATATTATATTGTAGTGATATATTAGAGAGTTCCTCCACTGTAATTTTATACCCTCTCACACTCAGGTAAGATTTTCAAAGCATTAGTTGACCAGAAATATGTGGCTGACAGAGAGTTGACTCTAAGTTAAGAACCTAAATCATTTTATTAATATAAAACAGTACAGGATAATTTTAATTTTGAAAATGTGATATTTATATTTCATATATATAAGGACATTTGTAATAAATTCATGTCGAATATAGTGGGAATGCAATAATTGGTGCATGACTATATTTTTTATTTATAG
>OMLM01012577.1:31566-58489 GCA_900302695.1 Helostoma temminkii
TTTATAGATATATATTTATGTATATTTTTATTTTTATGTGTATATTTGGTTAAGTTTATCAGCTTTGTGTAGATGTCATGTGGATGTAAAAAATGTGGTTCTTACTCAGTACAGGGTTTTAAAGTTTTACTTTACACCTATAACACTGATCTAGGATGATTTGTCTTGTTCTTTATCAGTAGAGCCCTGACATTCTCTCTGGACTGCTGCCCTCAGTGGGGGAGGGAATACAGAAAGAAAAGCAGGTGCACCATCATGTTCTATTTCTGGTGTAATTAGGGAAGAAATGGCTTCAGCGCCTCTACAGAGCATTCGCCGTGGTAGAATCACACTTGTAATGTGTTGACATTCAGAGAGAAGCCCAGAATGGTGGCAACGAGAATCACAGCTACTCAGCAGTTTAACATGTGCATTACACCGTGCAGGTGATTAGATGTACACGCTACCTTTTTTCTCATAACAGTGGCTCATTTCAGATGATAAGTGATGACGTTAATACACAACTGTAATAAATGTGCGCTCTGCAGTTCTTCAGGCCTGGAGCTAATTGCCGTTACTATTTCTGTGTTTGTTTGCATCTTCCTGTCAGATTACTATGTGATGCAAGAGCCTGTAGTCGGCTCCAACAACCCAAATGAATGGGAGTCTAACACCTACCAGTCTGAATTAATAAACTGTAAACCTGTAGTCTGCTGCACCAATCAGGGATAATGTAGCAGTTGCCTAAAGTCAGAACCACCAAAGAAAATGAATGGAAACCTCCATTAATGAAACACTGAAGCTACTGCTGAACAGCCTTTACCGCAAGCTCTTTATTTATTACCAAACTGTTTTCATGGGTGTGTTCACTCTGCAAACACATTCAGTTACAGAGGTCATACTGCAAGATCAAGTCAACTCAGAGAAAGTCAGAGGAAATGATACTATATTTTATAGACGTATCACGAAATGAATCCCAAATGTCATTGTTTTTTCACGCTGTGTCTGTGCACCAGAATCCATAGGCCCCAACTGTCAAGGTGACTTCACAGGTTTTTGGGGATCAGAGCCCCAGGATGAAAGGATCATGTGCCTGCGGCTCAAAGATTCACCAACAACTTTTCACTGAAGCCGACTCTCACACTGTGCATATTCGGACTGATGCTTTTGTTGTTGTGTCCTTACTCCTTTGTTCATTGCTTTGGAGGTCCGCGCTTGTCGTACGAGAGCCGAGCTTTTTCCCTTTAGAAACGTTGTTTATTCTCTAGTTTTTCCCCTGAAAGGTCATGTTTGTAGGCCATGGAGACAAGAGATGAAGAGAACATGAATTTGTGAGGGAATTTCTCTGGTGAAAACAAGAGTGCTTGTGTATCAGCAGAAGAAAGCTTTAAAAATCTAGAAGGTTTGACCCGTTTCAAACTGCTCATTTCAGAAACAAAGTGTATCCATGAGACAGATGCCCTAGGAAGTCGACATCAGGTGACGGTTTTCTAAAAGCTCAAGAGAGGATGTCTCAAGTGCAAGTTAAGTGACAGGTTCCACCACAACATTGCTGCTCCACATCAAGCCACCAAGACCGGCCTCTCTTTTTTGTCACTTCTGGGGTTAACCTTTTGGATGCCCCACACTACTTCATCCTACCTTCATCCATTCTGCCTTTTTCTCAAACTCAAGCTGAAAAAATACCAGAACCTTCACAATTTAGAGAAAGATATTTGCATAAAAACTCATGAGTGACATAAAGTAATTCAGTCAGCTGTTAACTGCAGTGTTGCCAGATTTGACTGAAATAACCTTTGTAAAAGCTTTTATATTTCTTAATTAATCTACAAACTGATATGATATCTCTAATTAAATAAGTTTTCACTCAAGTAATGATTTAATCCAGCAGATGTACCAAGTGTTGGTTGATGTTGTGTAATTATTTTAGCATGGTATGTTTTATTTAAATCTCAAAATGCTACAGCCAAAAGATTCAAAAAGGCATCATAAGGCATCATAAAAGAATACCATATTCAAACGTATATCTAATGTTGGTCACTTAGGGCTGGATAGGACCACGTGCAACCCAGTAAATGGGTTTGGGTTTCCTACACTGAGCCAAACACTAGAGCTTGATTTATGCTTCTGCATTGAATCTACACCATAGGCCCTGATTAGTTGTTGAAATTATGCCGCGCACCTCCCCAGAAATGTGACTACGCATCACAGGCACAACTGTGTCACGGTCAGAGCATCGAACATCTTCTCAGTTTTCTGCACTATAGTAATTTCAGTGAATGTAACACCTGCACAATATCAATTAACTCCAACATGATCCAAATGTCAGTTTCAGTTTCCACTGTCTTTAATATACCAAAACAAAATCAACAAAGTGAAGAAGCTCGCCACAGTACTATAGAAACTCCACCACTAACAGTGTGATTGCAAAGACACACCTGCCCACACATGCTCACATCATAGGACGCTTAAATAGCCTATGGCACAGGCTTCGCTTAGACTCAATGCAGGAGCATAAGTCAAACTCAATAAGGGTATTGTCTAGGATGCATCACATGGTCAGTCAGTTCACCCTACCAAAGCTTCCTGAGGGAAAGGTAAGAAAATCCTTCAGCACTAGACGCATGTCAGACAGACCACTCATTCATCACTTTTTTTAAGGGCAAAGTACCGTAAATCTATAAGACCAATGTATGCAGCAAGAAGAGAACTCACCAGCACATGTAAGTATCTCGTCAAACCTCCTCTTGCATGCACGTTTATTCACTTCTTGTGGTGTCTTGTGTCTGTTACCATAGTGTTAGCAATCAATGTGCATAATCATCTCATTTATTTAACCTGAAATAGTCTGTGCCTATCACACAATAATCAAGATCATTAAAGCGACTTGCTCCTATGAAATCGTTAACATATTAGAGACAGAGCTATCTTGCTTGATGAAATGTTTCATGTGTGTTATTTTTCTCAGTTACCCACTTAGACAGTTTTAACACTCCATCTTTTTTTGGTAAATGTGTTTGAATTGTTTGGCGAGAATCTTTGAGAACAGTTGTCTGAGCGTTTGTGCTGTTTAATATTCTGACGTGTTTGCCGAATTTCGACATCGTTGCGATTTTAATTCAGCTGTTGGCATTTTACGTTTCTACAGGAAGGGAATCTGTCTTCATAACCATATGTGATAACAGCCTCAGAGATTTCCCCATGTGCTTGTACAGTATCACTGTGAGACAGAAAACGACACAGGGACATCCTTCAGCTGTGATTATTTAATGCTTTAAAAAATATCCCTGCCGTCCAACATTTAATGTCACGGCAAAAGAAAAAAATAATAAAAAGAGAGATAAAGCTGAGCTCCTGAGTGGGTGTTGTACAGTACTTCTAAGCCCTGAGACAAAAGAAATATATATCCTGTGGATTTCAGTGAGCCGCTGTCATCCTCTTGCTTCTCTCACATTACTGTTTTCTGTTCTAGACGTCCCTGCTTTAATCCCTCATTTGTTTCAAGAGGGGAGGAATAAGGGAGGAGTGAGAGATCCCACACTGAATAATCCGATGCGAAGAAAAAAAAAGCACATTTGGTTGCTGCTTTACCCCCTGCACACAGTACGGTACCCTCTCTAAGAATAGTAGCTGAGATGTCTACATCCTATTTTCTCATCGTAAGTGGGCCTATCACTTGCCTTTGTGCGCAGGTTTTACATGAATTAAAAGTAACACTTTTGAGTGTGAGAAGCACATCATCAGTGCAAAGTATTCAGGAACAATACAGAGTGTGTAGATCATCCGTGTTCCGGAAACGCCTTCGAGTGAGGCGTTCACAGACCGTACGGAATGTAGGTCATCCATCTTTTGGAAACACAGTAAAAGACTTTTTGAGTCGTATTCTGGTCTTTACATTTTCAATTTAAATATGAATGTAATAAATTTATTAACCTCATCTCACTGCAACACTGAAACAAACATACTATAGCTGATTAATGTTGTGAAAAACATATTAATTTGTATAAACCAATATCAGTTTGTTATACTGAAAATAGTGTTTTGCCTAATTTAGTATTATTATTATATTATTATTATTGCTTATTATTATGATAAGCAGTTGCAAGCAACAACCACCGTTGTATTTTTTAAGTTGACTGTACTTAAGATTTGTAAGTAAGTTGAAATAAATTATGATTTTTTGCTAAATTACTTTAGCTAAATGTATTTGAATGTCTTATGCAAACAGGATTACGATTATCTGATTTGTTACCGAACATTCAGATATATGAAATAGTTTAATTAAAACATACTTAAATTACATTTAACTTAAACTAAACTAACCCGCCTGAATATAGTCCAGTATCAGTTCCTGTACAGGGATCTGTCCCACAAAGACTGAGAGTACCTTGTGTTTTCTTACACCTCAAGCTCGTGCTGTCATCACTTAGCCTCATTGTTGTCACGGATGTATAATAAACTCTACAATACATTTACCAGTGTATGTCCTCCAAGGTGCAATAAACCGTCATAGTTTTGTTTTTCTGTAACAAAGTAATGTGGTGAAAATGTAATAGTATGTTCTATTTTTAACAATGCCACAAAATGTACAAAAATAAAACCGAGTGTTCAAAAGACAGTATCACTACTTGCTTCTAGTTGACATTACAGCAACATAGCTGATGAGCTTTTATGGATTCTATCAAGGCTTTAATTTTTCTATTGTCCTAATGGCTTTCACATAAAATAGCATTTCCATCTCCACATTTTCATTTTCATACTAAAGCACATTTCACACAAGGCTGAAAGAAAAATAGGACATGCAGCTCATGCTAAAGAAAAACACTAGGGTGCTGTTCTGGACAATACACACCATGGGTAACTGTGGCTGGGATTATTACATAGGTGGAAAAAGGACCAACTTACATGTGTGAACTTAGAATAGGATTAAAATCACTTACCAGTGCAGGTTACGCTAAAAATCACCAAGAGAGATAAATCCAGTCTGGTTGAAGTTTGTATCTGTCACTTTTTAACATTTCTGCCATTTGCTAATCTAAGCGATGAATTTGTTAATCTAAACCCACTTTCCAGATGAATTTGCTTTGGCCGTGCGTATCTCTCCATTCTGTCCTCTTCACTTTGTCTCCCTTCTTTTTTCTTTTTTTTCTCACCTCGCACCAAACGCTGGCAGCCTCAATGTCACAGCAGCGAAGCAAAGACAATTAAGGTGTATAAATATGTAAATATGGTCACGGCAGCTCAGCGGGAGAAACAGCGTAATGACATTTTCTGCCCTCGTTTGGCTAATCCCCAAGACACCTCCAAATTAGAAACCTTAATGACAACCAATAACGCACAGATGGTCAAACTCTGGGGGCACACTGGCCCTTCTCATGCTGCCCAGGCTCCTTGAGGCATTGCTCTTCATGCCAGCAACACACACACACACACATAGGCACAGGGACACACAAATAAACACATGCATACAGGCAAGCCAGCACGGACATGCAGAGAAACAGGCGCACAAGCACGCATGATGCAGAGCTCACACAGACATGCACAGCACCTAGCCAGATGCCACCGGTGCCCACGGGGGTGATCATGGTCGTAACTAGAAGGTCAGGTCTTGGCAGGCCGTTTAAGGCCAAGCAGGCCTCTGCTTCAATGTGTTTTCCACGCGTGCGTGTGTGTGTGTAGAGGTTATTGTTTGGTGTCTCAGGTAATATGTCCGGTGAGGTTCTGTGGCAGATGCCCACCATCCATCTTGCTAACCCGACATATAGAAACACTCCCTGTGGTCACGTCTCAGGAGAGAGAGACGGAGAGTGAAGGCAAAGAAAGAGTTGTGTTTCTGCGGAGTGTTTATGTGCTTGTGAAACACACACACACAGAGATCAAGAAAAAGACAGAGTGTGAGATGTTTTGGCTGGATTCCTACAGTAATTAGTTCAACCTAGCTATTTGTTCTTCCTACCTCTATTAGATAGGAAAATGTTTCTTCTGGGAGTCGACAAGTTTTTCAGAGGTCACAACTACAGAGGAAGTCGAAAGATTTGTGGGAGTTGTGTGTCAGCCAGATGACAGATGCTGTGTCAGGAAATAACAATGATGATTAACTGATAATAATATGTCAATATGTCAAGTTAATATGTAGGGTTTTAATCCTAAATAGGTTTCTGTTCAAAACTAGTTGAGGTTGAGATATTCACGTACTCTGTCCTGCAGCAACATCTTCAATACAGTAGCATATTGAAAACAGCTTATTTTTTCTGGTCTGGTAACACATACTTTGTTTGTCAGTACTCTTCTGTTACTGCACGCAGCACACAAATTATTTATTGTTCATGCACCCATTGAACCTCGCACACTGGTTGGAATAGTGGCAGACTAGCAATAATAACAACAATAATGAAAACTGTGTACCAGGTTGTCTGAGAACGGTATGTCATCTCTCAAACTAGAAAATAACAGTGATTTAATGGTAGACCAGAAAACCCTGTGCGGATGAACATTTCAAATCCCCTTCATCTGTACTTCATGAACCCGTATGTCACAGTGTACTAACACACTTGAAGTACACTGCAATATGGCCACACACTGAAAACTAATTTTTCTCCTGCTTTGGGACAATTTTTCTTGTAAAATGTATAAATATTAAACTATAGTTGAAACATCCTGTTTTTTATGTTTTATTATGTGTGAATATGAAAAAATAAATAAATAAAAAACTACAAGGCTGTCAACATTGTGCATATGAATTCATTATGTGATATCCAGATGCATCCAGCCATGATGGTGTCATAAACAATGGCAGATGGTCATATAGAGTAAAGGTGTATGTGGTGCATGGACCTCTGTGGGCCAAACGTTCAGATTCACTGAGCTGTGACCTGTGCTGTACTGACCTTTGGCTGTGGCTTCGCCCAAAGTCGGTGTTCACCACTGTTGGAATGAATGAAAAACGAATTAGCCTACTTGTGTCTCTAAATTTTCCCAAGAGTACAAAAACATGTTACCCTCAGACTGAGACCAGACAAACACAGTATATTTAATCAGTGAAATACAGTATTATCATGCGGACACAGCCTTCAAGACTGTTAAACCGATGTTTTACTCTGAGATGAAGCAACCTAACTGCTACCTACTTAGCATCCTGTTAAAATGGCAGTGCCAAAATTCTTCTCACATTTAGTTTTTACAACCTGATTGTGTTTCTGTGCAACATAAGAGTATGAATTCTTTTTTTATTTGATTTTAGTTTTAACATAACTGCTGTGGAACAAACACAAAACAATGTTTATTATTGATTTAGATCACTTGATCCATGGAGGAGGCGTTAGTATTCATGCACTGTTCAGAAGTCATGGAAAGCGAGCTGCCGTTTCCAATGGACTATGCAAAAGATTCTACTACTACGCATACTCCTTAATATTATGTTCACACTACACTCAAAACATTGGTCTCTGGTCTTCGGCTTTGTTGACCCAACAATCCAAACTTTCTCCCTATGAAAGTGTGTGCATATGACAGTCTTAAATGACATGAACACCAATATCGGTATTGGCTGAACAAATAAAAATGGCAGATTTAAAAGCCATATTCTGAAACCTCTGAACACAGTCCCGATCCTGTGGAGAAGTGTGTAGACACTAACTATGATCATGTCTATCTTGCAGCCAACATTAGGTGCTTATGTTTCCAGGTACACAACAGCAACTTTGTATCTCCCTCATGCAACATAATATACAGGTGCTGGTCATATAATTAGAATATCCTCAAAAAGTTGATTCCATTGAAGAAGTGAAACTTGTATAATGTATACATTCATTCCACACAGACTGATATATTTCAAGTGTTTATTTCTTTTAATTTTGATGATTATAACTGACAACTAATGAAAACCCCAAATTCAGTATCTCAGAAAATTTGAATATTACTTAAGACCAATACAAAGAAAGGATCTTTAGAAATCATGTACAACACTCAATACTTAGTTGGGGCTCCTTTTGCCTGAATTACTGCAGCAATGCGGCGTGGCATGGAGTCGATCAGTCTGTTATGTCTGTCAGTCCACTCTTTGTGAATCTCCCCCACATGTTTGAATGGGTTTGGTTTCACAATTCTTCTCCAGAGTGCGGTTATCCCTATTGCTTGTACACTTTTTTCTGCCACATCTTTTCCTTCCCTTCGCCTCTCTGTTAATGCGCTTGGACACAGAGCTCTGTGAACAGCCGGCCTCTTTTGCAATGACCTTTTGTGTCTTGCCCTGCTTGTGCAAGGTGTCAATGGTCGTCTTTTGGACAACTGTCAAATCAGCAGTCTGCCCCATGATTGTGTAGCCTACAGAACTAGACTGAGAGAGCGTTTAAAGGCCTTTGCAGGTGTTTTGAGTTAATTAGCTGATTAGAGGGTGGAAAAATTCTTTCTTTGTATTGGTCTTAAGTAATATTCTAATTTTCTGAGATACTGAATTTGGGGTTTTCATTAGTTGTCAGTTATAATCATCAAAATTATAAACACTTGAAATATATCTGTCTGTGTGGAATGAATGTAGACATTATACAAGTTTCACTTCTTCAATGGAATTAGTGAAACACATCAACTTTTTGAGGATATTCTAATTATATGACCAGCATCTGTATATTAATTGAGTTGCAAACCACAAGGTGTGATTCCTTAATTGCTGATTCACACATCATGAAAGGCACATACTGCACCATATGCACTGTATATATCTGTAAAGAAGACATTTAATTGGGCTGTCAGATCAAAGCTTTCTAACAAATACTACTTCCTACAGAGCAGGATTACCAGCTGTATATTGGCACAACAGTCAGTGTTTTTAGTGTTGAAAATCAAATTAGCACTCTATAGGAAACATGCTGGGTACAAGTCCAGCAAGCTCCACTTTTTATCTGTCTTTTTCATTTATCCTGATGAAAGTGTTTTTTTCTTTTAATATCTTAAACCCCATTAATAAGCAGAACAATGGGGATCAAATATTTAGTTTGGTAAAAACAGCAAATAAATGTTAACCTTGCAAAGCTTGAAGCCTCTTTTGTGTTGGTCTAAGGTTTAGATAAGGATTCAAGTGATTCAAGAAAATGCAATCTTCATAGTATACAGTTATCTCTATATATTTATGTAGGCAGTAGTACATTTTTCATAATTTTGTCTCTGTATGAAATGAAGCAATCATTATGTGCATACTTTCATTCATATAACCTCAATTTTAATGGCTCGTTAGTTTAATTGGTTGGTAATAGCATGGGGTTGCATTTGCATTAGGAATGTGTGTTTGTAAATAGTCAATATAAAGAGTTTTCACTACCACTGAAGAAAGCCATCACTGGGCTGTAAAAATCAAATCACTTATGGTGACAACCTGACATTATAATGTAGATCCCTGGACAAAGTCTAATTCCACTGGCATTAATATGGGATCATAACTGCAGTAGTCTGTAACATAAATGTGTAAATTAGGGTAACGGGATGTCCCTAGAGCAGATTCACACATGTTGACAAAGAGGCTGAAGATCTAATTTTAGCTATGAAGGTGAACCTGAACAGCTGAGGACCAGCCTACCAGCCCAAGCACATATATTGGATGATTTGTAGCCTTGTTCTGCTTCATATTATTCCTCTGGTTCTGCATCCTGAGTTTGGTCTGAGCATGAAATGACTTTGTTAGTTCTGTTCTTTACTGTGAAGCCTCTAACGCAGAAGAGTTTCCACTGCATTATTATGTTGTTTTCTATTTTGGTCCTGAGTTCCTGGAACTTAGAGAACAGCTTTGTGTTCATATTTAGGGTATAGTATAGTTTTAAACATTTTCTGTAAATAGGTGTTAGAGCTCTAGAGTCTGTGACATTGTGACATCTGGTACCCTTACTGATTGCATGTCATTAGGGCCACACTAGTGCTTTTACTATGCAAAATGGGGATCACGTCTTTACCGAGGGGTCAGTGCAGCTCGCAGGATAAGTACACACAAAAAGCCCTTCAACTAAAAATATGTCTGATGTTTAATCGAGAGAAACTTGAAAGTATCAAAACCAGTAGGTTGAGGGATGTGCTAAGGTTTCTTTGTTTTCTTGAATCTGTGGTAAAAACCAGGCCTTTACAAAACATCTTAACAGTAACTTTATTTTTTGTTTTGAATCTGTCTTTTAATTATGTTGTCAGGTTCAGTTAACCCCAATCTCCTTTTGTCCTGGAGACTCCAGCTTCTTTTCACACTATATTTAAATATTAACACAAAACCTATTATCGTTTTTCAGCTTTATACCTAACGACTTTGCATATACAACTATTTGGGGGCCTGGGGTCCTCTGTTGTTGTCCACCTTTTTAAATCTTTATTTATTTGAGCGAGCCAGGACCTTTTTATCTTTTCTTCATTCTGCATTTGCATGAAATACAATCTGATAATTTCTTCATTAATTTACATACATACAAATACTTTTATATTCGCCAATGGCTTGGAAACAAACAAAATCTATATTTACAAGAGCATTGGTTTGGTCTCAACATTGTTGTTATGCTTCCTGTTACTGTCTTAATGTAACCTTGCAAACTAAGGCAAGTGTAAACATATGACAAGAACAGAGGGAATATATTCTCTCACAGGAAACTGGTATTAATTTGCCGGAGACACCCATAACTTTGTCATCTTGTCACCCCTAAACAAAAAAGGGCTTCTTATTTTAGTTTTAAAATTTTAGGTTTTTAGGTTTTAATCACACTAATAACCAAATGACTTTTTTCCATAAATAAGAATAAAGGATGAATGAATTAAAATAAAATATCATGACTTCCTCAAATTGCCTTCTATGCAGTGCACATGCAACCACTGATGCAATACGTCAGAGAGCAGTTACTGTATCACTTTGTGTAATCCTATAATGCACACGTCCAGGGATGGCTCGGCTAGGGAAGACCTACTTCTAAGAAGCTGTGGTTCACCTTTCAAGCTCATTCTCACCACTACAGCGATTCAGTGCAAAGTGATGCTTCTGTAAAGAAGGGCTCATGATAGGAGAGAAGCTTCGCTGTGTGAAAGGATTGACGGCAGCAGTGTTGCTGAGGTTGCAGGTGCTTTTCTGCATTATACTCCAAGTGTCTCATTGCAAGGAAAAAGCTCTCCAAATATTTCCCTAGTGAGAGGTTTACACAGTATCTGCTTCTTATGCTAATTCCTGTAGTCAACCAGTCCCCAGTTACCATGGCAATCACTCACTCTGCAGGCACTGGTTGTTTAGAGAAGTTAAGCTAATACTGACACTGCATATGACTTACAGCCCTTGTGTACTAAGGACTGAGTAAATCATTCTAATGAAATAAAGGACAATTCAGCACAAAGTGAAATGGTAAATTATGCATGAATGAAGTTGATTAATCAACACAAACACAGTATTTAGCAGATCTAGGCCTGAGTCTGGTGTAAAACCCGCTCCACTGATTCAGTGCTTTTACAGAACTGCAGTGCACAGCAATAACTTATTCATCTGGAGTGTCACATTCAACCCTAATTTTGACACATCTGCTGACTAAAGGCTAATTCATACACCACAAAGTATTGGCTCATTGTCAAAAAAAAAAATCAAGCAGTTTCATTTTGGTCCTATTTTTTGGCCTTTTTTTTCTTTTTACTAAAAAGCAAACTCTAGTTTTAACTAAAATGAAATGATGCAAAAGAAGGAACACTGATGTGGGTATCACTTTCACCTCCCCTTCCGAAGGTCAAGGGGCAGAACACGCTGTTGTTGAGTAAAACTTTCCAAAGAGAGAACATTTCTTTTTTTGGACTATCACTCAGTGTTGCAGCATGATGGTGTAGCGGTTAGTACTGTCGCCTCACAGCTAGGTGAAGCTAGGGTCAGCTGGATGCCTTTCTGTGTACAGTTTACATGTTCTCCCTGTGTTTGTGTTGCTTTTCTCCGGGTACTCCAGCTTCCTCCCACAGTCCAAAGACTTTCCAAAGGACCAGAAACTAGAATTAATGCCTCATGGACCTATGCTTGCACCAGCCTGTCTATTGGCAGTTTACATGTATGTCTGTCAGGCCTCATATTCTAATACGTTAATCTATGAGTCCAAGTGAATGTTTGTCCCAGATGCAAAGAAAATTCCTTAATATTAATTTTCCTCTAGGCCATATCTAATCAGTTCATCTTTAAGCACAAATGTGGCAAATTTGAAGAAATTTGAAGGTGTTTCTGATATACCCAGTGACCATGACTTTGATGACCACACTCTAATCAGTTCATCTTTGAGTTAAGTAGGAGGAGCTTGCCAATTTTGAATTCATTCTTTCATTCATTCAAAATAAAACACCTATTCATACTCATTCCATTGGTCACTAAGGATGTATTATTCCAGAGGATTAGCATCAGATAGAAATAATGTATGCCTCACAAGACTTAGTCCAAACAGGTTTGTATGAAGGAGCATGTTTATGTCATATGCTCAGCATTTTGTAAGTGTCACAGGACCATTTGAACCAGTTGTTGGAGCTCCAACAGCATGATGACAAAAGCCTTTTCTGGGCTGTAATCAACTTTGCAGCCCACGCAGAGGCTGAGGGGTGACTGAGCTGAAAAGATGAAGCTGTTTGCTCCAGATCACAGAACAAGCCATACAGTGGGCCAAAGCCTTGCTAGTTTGGCAACAGGAAGAGTCTAAGATTAAACAGTGAGATCTTTCTCTTGATCAGACCCTCAGTCTGCCCCCCCCGCCACTCCCCTGCACCTGCTAGTCACAGCCACTGATGTATGTGTTCTCCTCTTCCCGTCCCTTTCTTTTCTCTCCCCCTTTCAACTTTCACTGACTGTCTTTCTTTCTACTCCCTTTTCATAGCTTTTGATTATCGGCATCGACCTAGAACTTGTGCAAACAAATCGGATTTTCATTTCTGCCATGCTTGCAATCTCTTTCAGATGTGCATGCTGTCTCACAATTTTTAGCACATACAGTACATTCATTCTCTGGTCTCCATCTCATTGCTTGCTTATTGCATTCTTATTCTACACCAAGAGCTAATGTAACAGTTATTCTAACTGCATTTAGGATGTTTTAGGTAAACTGTGAAATGCAGGCTCAAGACTAAATGAGTGCTAAATGCCTCCAAACTAATAGAAGAGAATCCCTATAGGGAAAGTCTCTGCAGTTTGCACTGAGCTGCATAACAGCCAGGTTAACATTCAAGGATACTACAGAAAGGTGCTTGAGGTTGAAGGACATTTTGTCCAAAAGTAAAGAAACCTTACTGCGTGTTATAAATAAATTAACAGTAGGTGACCCGAGCCAATCTTATCAGCTTCTGGGTCTGATCTGGTAATATTTTGAAGGAATCATATGCTTGCCATCACCCGGGCTTTAATCTGAGCCCTATGGTTGAAGGACAGTTTGTCCAATAGTAACCACCTTACTGGCTGATGGATAAATTAAGTAATTTATGTAAAGGTCTGGCATTAGTCTACATTATCATTTAAGTCATCAAATGATATGAAAAGACTAAAACTAACAATACATTGGTCACTTTCTCTGTGCGGTCTGACTCTCCTACCCTTCCTGTGGCGCTCACTCTGCTGCCCAAAACAGTAAAATCCAGATTCGGATTCTTCCTTTCCTAGTTAGAAATTTGCAGGACAAGAATGCTAATATTGGACAATTGAGGACATTTTTGTACATTGACTTTTTAAAGCTGCAATAACTAATATTTTACACGAGAAAGTATGTGTAAATGTCACTAGACATGTTCTGTCTCAGCTGTTCTAGTACACTTCATGTTTCCATGCTGCATACAGGTGTAATGTAGCTCAATTGGTAGTTCAGTTGTCTTTCAACTTGCGAGTTGGGAGGTTTAATTTGAGCTACGGATGTTGAGTATTTGGATCAAGTAACTGGTTAAAAAAATAAGGTGCAATTTAGTTCAACTGGTGCTCAGTTTGCTGAATACATATTTGATTAAGTTTTGGATGTAGGCCAGAATTGGCAGATTCTTTACCACTTTCTTAAGAAAGTCCTTTGAGCAGAACTTTGAACTTCATGCGGTGAAATTTGAACTGTTTAGCTGGATGTATGTGCAATCTGATGTTAAACCTCCCCAGGTTTCACACATCACTTCTTCATGTATTACTCTAGTTTACCTGCTGCAATGTAATTTGGGACCTGGGTGCAAGTCTATAGGGTTGTGAGGAGAACTTCTCCTGGATCATATGGTCAACTCAGCTCGCAGGCTTTTATTTTTGTAAATAGTACATTTGTTGGGTACTGTTTTCAGATGCGGATTAATACACATTTGGTGCTCTAGTGATATGTTTGTGGATAATGTACAGCATGTGGAGCTGAAACAAAAAATGCAGCATGTGTAGTGAGCAGATAAATCTGCATTTGAATGTAGGGGTCCTACTTAAAGAGGGAGTAAATCCTCAATGTCTCTTCATGGGATTTGGTGAAATGAATAAAAGCGTAGATGTTGTCAGCTACAGCCTCTACAGAGAAACATTTCATTTAACACAGTGCCTGAAAATCTTCCAAATTATCACTGAAAAGTTTCACCCTCGCCTTAAGGCAACATATGAGAAAACTTTTAGTGTTGTTATCTTTGCCCTTTGCTCCAGGCGTCTCTGCTGCGGAACAGCCCAGAAGAAACAAGCGACAGCAAACATGTTATATAAAAACATTTCATCTTATTTGAATACAGATGAACTTCCTTTCACTGCTGTCTTGAGCACCAGTGTACCATCAAAAATGAATGCATAACAGCCTGTGTTCTGTTTATTCCACTTTTTTTTACTTATATTTCACAGTGGGTGGCCAGTAGACTCTCGTGATCTTTTTTTAGCTTCGATCCCGAGCATGGCCCCATTTTGGACTTTAAACCAGTTTATGATGGATCAGAAAGCGAGAGAGAGACGTGGTGGTTAATGGGAAGCCACATAGCTGCTTAAATATTAAATGGGTGATGGTGACACAGAAAAAAACAATCTTCTATTCCTACAGCTTTGCATCCAAATCCAAATGGCATTTGTCTGGTCAAGGAAACAGCCAAAGGATTTAGAATCAGAAAAGCTCCCTGCAAATGTTTGTGTCAGTGCAAGGTCAGTAGATTTCTCCTCTGTATTTGTTTGTCTCCTTTATTGTCATAGAATTGTTGAAATTTATAGCTGAAAAGTACTTTTTGACCAAAATAATTAGTCAACATTTTTATACACATTTAGATTTTTAGATTTTTTATATTGCATATAATGTCCCAAATTTTATGTAATGTACAGAAGTGTTGTAAGGCAAGCAAGCTAAGCAAGGCCTTGTCTAAAAAAAAAAACACTGAACATGGTCCCATTAAAAAAACTACATTACAAAAAAAGTAGTTTATTCAAAAATGTGTATTATTCTAAACTAACTTGGTCCCTAAAGGCAATCAACAAAAGATAACCACACCCACTGTACAGTAAAGTGAACTACAACAGCCCTTAGTTACTAAAGCCAAAAGCCAAAACTGACATAATGACACAGAGGGAAAACAATATATATATTATACTGGCTGACACACTTAAATGGGTGGACATCATACAGTAGTAATAAATAGTAGAATTCATAAATAAAATACTAATCAATCACAGTTTACTAACTACATAATCGTGTAAAAAGTGTGTAAAAAAGAACTAGTATCAAATAAAGTTATCAACTAAAAGAAAAAAAGTCTTCTCAAATCCCCCCTTCATTAGCAAGCACTTGGTACAGTCCGGGTTTAGGTGAAGCTGTTTACCACTGCTGTAGACCTCACTCTAATCTTTTGCTTGGATAACCAACCTGCCCTGGACAACTGGTAAATCAAGAACAATTCTAATAGTACATAAGTATTGAGAACCCAAAATTTTAAAAATCTGCACACTCTATTTAAATATATATATATGCACAGCAACATACCTTATGTTTTACTCTGCTAGACCGAGCCAGGCTTTAGGTTTAGATGCAAGTCAATGGAAAGTAGACGGCATCTGTCGTTCATACAGTATGTAACATGATACTTTCAGCTGTGGGTGTTATTGCCTGACATTTAAATGCTCAAACCAATCAGAATATGAGTCATGACAGGGCCACAGGGAGCTGCTAGATTATGCTGTTCCCAGTTTAAAAAGCTCAGCTGTATCTGTATGTGACTTGACTTCACACACTGCAATCCGCTCCCGCTCTTTTTAATACAGCGTAGATGACTGCATGTTGCACTCAGCTACCATCAATCTTTACTGCTGATTAAAAAACCGGCAGTTGTTGATGGATGGTACCTTACCTTAGTCGCTACTAAGATGCACAGTTTACCTTCGCCCTCACTTATAAAATGCAGTGTAATCAGAGCAATGTTATTTTAATTTACTGTGCTTGTTTACTCAATTTAATTCTGACAGTACCTTCCTATTTCTGATGTTATTATGCATGTGATGACCACTATCTGGAATCAGTACCATAGATACGGATTAGCAGTGTTCTACTGTTACTTGGCTCAGTAGGTCATCACTGTGCAATTTAACGCACTTTTTTAATGCATCTTTGAAACATGGCTATAAAAATAAATGTGCAACAACATCGTGGTTAAGTTTAGACACAAAATGTAGACACAAAAACCTGTTTGGTTAGATTTAGGGAAAGATGGGTATGTCATCAGCAGTCACTCTTGCTTCACATGGTCAACAGAGGTAAAACTACTAATGAGTTGTACTTACTGCACATACCGCTGTTGGATTAGCTGCTAAAACTGTCATTCCTAATGCTTTACATACAATAATCTACATTATTCACTGCTCTGATTTACCACTCTCATGTGGAACCAGCCACTCCAATCTCCACCATCAACCTCTCTCTTTCTCTCTCCCTCCCTCTCTCCCTGCAGGCATCCTCGGCCTTGTAGCTGTGTGCTCCTGGTCTACAGTTGCTGGCCCATCCTACCTGCAAAGTGTTTTGTTGTTGCTATTGTTTTGTGACCTGTTGTTCTTTTCTCTCTTTCTTTCCACTCACCCCAACTGGTCGAGGCAGATGACCCTGAGTCTGGTTCTGCTGGAGGTTTCTTCCTTTCTAAAAAGAGAGTTTTTCCTCTCCACTGTTGCCCAGTGCTTGCTCAAGAGGGATTTGTTGGGTTTTCTGTATTATTTAGTTGTATTGTAAGGTCTTAAACATTACATTGTAAAGTGCCTTGAGATGACTTTTGTTGTAAATTGGCATTATATAAATAAACTTGGAGTTAAACTGAACTAAATTGATTAGCTAGAGGTGTGGTGTGGCCCCCAGTGACTTTAACACACATTTATTAGTTTCACTGACTAACAATAAGAACATGTTATTATGTTTGCAGCTACACTTGAGGTGAAACTTCATAAAGACACTTCCATTTTTTGCTTTGCTCATCAGCAAGCTGAAAATTCTGAACACAGAAGCTCAACACTGAAGGTTCTTAGTCACAAACTAAGTGCTGAGCATTTCGACAAAAACTAAAGTTTTCACACTTCCTTCAACCATTCTGTGACCCTTGATTGTTATGTTGAGATTGATTACTATGAGCCCACACAGGTCATTTCAATTATGCTGTCTGATTAGACCTTACCTTGTGACTGTGTGAGAGTGTATAGACCCTTTTAATTCACTATTTTGTTAGCTAATTTCATATATATAGCCAAAATATTTACTAGTGTCTACTGTTTCAGGTTTCATTTGGTTATGTTATGTAGTTATATTTGTGTTTTGTGTCATAATTGTGTGTTTGTTTGTTTTTTTAGTTTTTCTATTGTTGCTAGTAGTGAGAACAGGTGTAAGTGACTAAAACTGCTCTGCTCTAAAGCAGATATTTTACACATTTCTAAGGAATTAAGTGAAATAAATGTGTTGTCTCAGCTGTTCCGATTCTTTTCATGTTTCTGTTGAACTTCTGTTGGCCATCAACAATGTAGCACTACTTATAAAAACAGTAGGCCCAAGCATGAGTTCTCATTTCAGGTGAATGTTGGATCAAGTCATGGAAAATGAGTTAATGGGCATTTGAATGTCATGCGTGCACTTACATCTTGAAAAGCAGAATGTCAAAATCATGTTTTGTTCGTTACCTCACTCTCGGCTGATCTGAGCACATATGTTCCAGTTAGATAAGACACAGTTTAGCAGCGGAAGGTGAAAGCTTGCTGCTGTGAACCTCCTCTTAAGGTTCCCCTGTTCCAGTTGTTGGTGCTACAGACACTGACAATGAGTTTTCAATTGAACATCTACACCATCAATTAGTCAGTTATGTATGTGTGTCTACACAATCACAGAGGCCAGACAAACTACTACAGATGCCCAGTGGTGATAGATAATATGCAAATTTAAATGAGAGGTCAAATGTACAATTTAATTACAGATAATGATGCTTTTGGAGATGGGACCTTGCGGGCATGTCCTGCTGGTTACCCATGCATAGCTATTTCACAGTCATTTGGACAGATTATTGATCCTTTACAGTAAAGGGGTCAGCAGCTTTCAAAGACTGTTCAGCTACACAGTCACTGCTCAGTGTTGTATAAACAAAACACATGTGATTGATCATATGTGAGGAGGGAAAAAGAGGCGTTTGTTTCCCACACTGCGAGAGCCCGTCGGTGTATCACATCCCCCTCAGTCGCTGTGCTGCTCTCTCCTCCGCCGGCTGATACACTCAAGTGAGTCTGACTGAGAAACAGCGAGGAGGGGAGAGGAAACGGAGCTACGGAGATGGCGAGCATCAACATGGGGCCGCTGCGGCTGCGGCTGCTGCTTCCGGGGCTCGCTTGGCTCTTTCTAGCCTCTAACGTCCGAGGTCTAAACGGCGACGAGGACCAGAGCCAGGACACCGAGTGCAAGATGAAGAGCGTCACCGTGTCGGCGCTGCCTTTTCTGAGGGAAAACGACTTGAGCATCATGCATAGCCCGTCGGCCTCCGAGCCCAAGCTGCTCTTTTCCGTTAGAA
Source organism: Helostoma temminkii (assembly GCA_900302695.1). Taxonomy (NCBI): domain Eukaryota; kingdom Metazoa; phylum Chordata; class Actinopteri; order Anabantiformes; family Helostomatidae; genus Helostoma; species Helostoma temminkii. The sequence goes on from OMLM01012577.1 coordinate 50,500, forward strand.
ACGACTTCCCCGGGGACGTGGTGGTGGTGGACGACCTGGAAAACACCGAGCTCCCCTTCTTCGTCTTAGGTGAGTTTTTGATAAGAGGAGGGTCGGCGCGGTTCATTAGCGGCTAATTGAGCAGGTTAAAGCCTCATATTGTAACACTGGAGCATCTGTCTAGTAGCTTAGGCCTAGCTACATACCATCATTTTTACTGTTTTGTGAAAACACTGTAGTGTAAAACGGCTGAATATATAGCGCACTTGAGGAAATATGCTTTAATTTGTCGTAATGTGCGACTGAATGGTTGATAATTACATTCGCGCCTGTTAATGCTAACACAGCTGTGGGCTAAATCAACACTTAGCTAGCTCTTAAAATTGCAATAACAGGCCACATAGCATCCGAATGCTAACAAAGTTGTACGTTTTCAGCTAGTGCCAACAACAAATAACTACATGTGCTAGAGTAGTGTCACTTCCCTGGCTCTTTGTTCATTCCTGAGTATATTCTCCATAGTTTACACACGTGGCTGCAGCGTGGAGGGAACTACTTTCTAGTTCACAGACAACTTGACTAGCGTGCTGCCAAACTCCTATCACTAAAGTGCAACTTTTACGCCAGGCTCTCTCTGTTCATTTGTGGACATTTTGTGCTGTTTACGTCTCATGTGTATTATGTTTGGTTAAGATGTGATGGTTCACGCTCTGGCGCTATTTTCAGGCATTGTGAAATATATTTTTTAAACATTCCAGTATTACCTGGACTGCGTTTGTGTAACAGAGTTTGGATGAAAGTGAATAAGTTTGCATTGTGGAGTTTTGCTGGCCGCTGTCCATGGTGCTGAATCTCATCTGCACCGCTTTATGTTAAGTGAGAGCTGCTGCTCTGAGGGGCTCCTGTGTGTTACTGTGGCCGCACTGAGGGGCCCCAGTGTCAGCATTAGCTCTGTCTGTGGGGCTGTGTTCATCATGTCTGTGTTGTCATACTTTACAGTAGCAGTTTGAGTTAAATTCTCATAGATACAGTACAGTACATATATTACATTTTTACAATATTAATATATCTTTTTATTTTGTCTTTGCAGTGTCGTGATTTAATGTGTGGTGAGCACTGAGGCTTCAGTTTGAATGCTATCACATATTTCCTGTTAAACAATATGCAGAAATACAGCCTTACATTAGAAAAGATTACACAAACCAGTTTATTGTGTGAATGACTTGAGGGGAGTGTGCTGGTTGACACAGTTGATCTGCAGACTGTCTCAGGATTCATCGCACTGTTTATTATATTTAGAGATTTTAGACTTTTTTTTAGAAGCACAGAGTAAAAGGAGGGAGGGAGTGAGGAAAAAGAAGCAGATAGTTGAAGTGCATGTCCAGCATGTTAAAAATGCTGAGAACCGAGGCAACTTTGAAATAGAAACATTTTCCTACTAGTAAGTAAACTTTTCAGCCAATAGCCTCTAACTAAACTTAGCAGCTAGAAATATATGGCTGACTATAAGCAGCTAGCTGGGAGTTGACAAGTGATTGCTACACAAACTGAATTATTATGAGACCAAGTAAAGCTCAGCTAACCAAAGCAAGCCTGAGTTAACCAAAGCCATACTGAGTTCAGTAGGTTTTCACAATAAAACTCTTTTCTTAACAGTTGCGGTATACCAGTAACAATGGATATTGTTTGAATGTTTTGACTAGAACATTTTATAGCATGTTTATGATACTTTAGTATTGAAGAATATATAACAAGTTTTTAAAGTTTGTTTTTAAGTTTAAACGCACAATGCATCTGTCAAAGCACAGGCTTTAAGAATATTAGTGACACCTAAGAATCTGAACAAACATCTAATGTCCAGTTTCATCTTCTGGTGACTCTATTGATGGCTTAAATGTTGGAAGAAGTAAAAAAAAGGCCACTAATTTGCTCAGATACAGAGATGAGATGCATAAGAAATGTTTATTGTCCTCCAGAACCCAACATTTAGTTGACTATAATGCATATCCATAGCATTCAAGTGAAAGGTTTTCTTTTCCAGAAACCTTCCCTGGGCTGAAAGTCCTCCAGCATGGCTAAAGCCCTTGGGTGATTAAGCAAAATAGCCTGCTGATGTATGAAAAGCAAAACTGTTGCTCACTTTTTTTTTTTACATCATTATACTTACACCGTCAAAACATTAAAATTTTTTAAAGATATTTGTAGAGGTCTATGGGTATTTGACAAATCTGTAATATGCAGTATTGCAGACACTGACCCAAACCTGGACTTGGAAAGTCATAGCAGAATTAGCTATCAGTGTTCCTGGTTCATTGAAGGGAACATTCTCCTCAGTCATTTATCTTCAAAATATGAATAACTCAGTTTGTACTTCTGAGATTTGCTTTGGAGATGCAGCGCATAAATAGATATATTTCCTTTTATTTCTCAATACCTCAGATTGCGCAGCAGAATATACAAATCACTGCTACACTATATTGCCAAAAGTATTCGCTCACCCATCCAAATAATCGGAATCAGGTGTTCCAATCACTTCCATGGCCACAGGTGTATAAAATCAAGCACCTAGGCATGCAGACTGTTTTTACAAAATTTTGTGAAAGAATAGGTCGCTCTCAGGAGCTCAGTGAATTCCAGTGTGGAACTGTGATAGGATGCCACCTGTGCAACAAATCCAGTCATGAAATTTCCTCGCTCCTAAATATTCCACAGTCAACTGTCAGCTGTATTATAAGAACGTGGAAGCCTTTGGGAGTGACAGCAACTCAGCCACGAAGTGGTAGGCCACGTAAACTGACGGAGCGGGGTCAGCCGATGCTGAGGCGCACAGTGCGAAGAGGTCGCCAACTTTCTTCATAGTCAGTCGCTATAGACCTCCAAACTTCATGTGGCCTTCAGATTAGCTCAAGAACAGTGCGTAGACAGCTTCATGGAATGGGTTTCCATGGCCAAGCAGCTGCATCCAAGCCATACATCACCAAGTGCAATGCAAAGCGTCGGATGCAGTGGTGTAAAGCACGCCGCCACTGGACTCTAGAGCAGTGGAGACGCATTCTCTGGAGTGACGAATTCTCCATCAGGCAATCTGATGAACGAGTCTGGGTTTGGTGGTTGCCAGGAGAACTGTACTTGTCTGACTGCATTGTGCCAAGTGTAAAGTTTGGTGGAGGGGGGATTATGGTGTGGGGTTGTTTTTCAGGAGCTGGGCTTGGCCCCTTAGTTTTAGTGAAAGGAACTCTGAATGCTTCAGCATGCCAAGACATTTTGGATAATTCCATGCTCCCAACTTTGTGGGCACAGTTTGGAGCTGGCCCCTTCCTCTTCCAACATGACTGTGCACCGGTGCACAAAGCAAGGTCCATAAAGACATGGATGAACACCTTTGGGATGAATTAGAGTGGAGACTGAGAGCCGTCCAACATCAGTGTGTGATCTCACAAATGGTCATAAATTCCCATAAACACACTCCTAAACCTTGTGGATAGCCTTCCCAGAAGAGTTGAAGCTGTTATAGCTGCAAAGGGTGGACCGATGTCATATTGATATTGATTGGGATGTCACTTAAGTTCATATGCGTGTCAGGGCAGGTGAGCGAATACTTTTGGCAATATAGTGTTTGTTCTATGTAACAGTCTATTCTGGTGTAGTCATATGAAAGTCTCTAATGATGATTGCAATATTACTGGGTGTTTACACCATAATGCCGTGGTGGCTCTTTGAATAGTTCATTTAAAGGCCTAATTTAGGCAATAGTTAATTCATTATGGAGTGGAGGGAAATAGGTGAGGGCAGATGCACAGCACAATAGATCCCTCAGGACTGGTGCTGCATATTAATGAGTCTGAATTTATGTGACATTTCTTTAGTTAGAATTCTACTCCAGGACAAAACTTTTAATGAAATTTCACACCGGGGAGCCAAACACAATTCATAGTGCTAGTAGCATAAGTACTACCTAAATAGAAACAGTGGAGTAGCTGCAGTGTTTTTGTTATTTATTTGTAAATTTTTTTCTACCTTGATTTCAAAAACCCTTTGTGAAATAAAGGGTTCCAGTTATGAATGACAAATGAGGGCTTGCTCTTGTAGTATGTCTTCTCAGAAAACAAAAGCATTTTACATTGTGTGGCTATATTCATGCTAAGCTGTGGTTACATTTAAAGCAATGTTCTGGCAGAACTGTGATAAAAAACATTGTTTAAGTTTTTTTTTCTTTCTAGCTGGAGTTTTGTTGTCTCATACTAGACCTCTGGTTTGAGTCTGCCATAACCTTGTTATGATTAATGTGGCACATGGTTCATCTCAGCATATTTTATGTCCCTTCACCAGTGTACACAGTGTGCAGCATGTTATGCCAGGCGTCACTGTGTCTGTATATGTAAACACAAACTGTAGACCAACTCAAACGACCAACGAGTAAAACAGATGATGATCACTGTCTCTCATAGGGGACTGTCAGTGAGAGACATAGGCAGACACAATGCAAACTGTCTAAATTAAAGAAATTTAGACTTTGTGTTGGTTGCGGACTATTTTAAAATGAGTTCACGTACATATACTGATTGACACATGGCCAGAAATCACATTTCCTGTATGCCTGATTTTGATCTATCTGGGTTGTATATACACAACCCAAAGCTTCTCTCTTTAGATTTTGGCTCTCTGTAAAAACATATCTTTCTTGTTTCATCTATTTGTGCAGTAAATCACACAACAGTGTTTGTAGTTTTCAGCAGGCCGTGGTTTTCACAGTCAACCCTGCTACTTGTATAACTTCTGCCACTCAATTACGATGAAACCACAGTGATTTCCACATCCTGAGGTCATGTGCATACTTTCTATAGAGCAGCATCATATTATATGTGCTTACAGCTTGGTATAGAAAACTGGTAAGACACTACTTACATTGAAGAAATCTTCCAAGTCTATGACCAGTTCGGAAATTGTGACGTTTAACTGAACTGGCATTCCAAAACTGCACTGTAGTATCACATTCAACAGTACTGAAATATCTATTCAGCTGTTTTATTGGCTGAGGGAATGTTTGTTTAAACACTGACTGGCACCTCCAACCTACTTTTTTCTATTTGAGATTAAGTCACTGGGTGTTGTTACTTTTAAGTTATGACCCCAACTGCCACTCTGGCTTGTGTCAGTTTTACCCCAGCTGCTAGATCAGTAGATGCCCTATTGAAACTATATATAACTATGGGTAGGACAACGTCTGATTACATTCACTCAGTTGCGTGATAAACCTTGAATGGGCTGCTTTTGTAGACATGATGGAACAACACATGCATGAACACTCTAAAAATATCAGTGTGCTGATAGAAATTCAAATCATTCCTGTTTTCGATAAAAAGCCATATTTTGGCTTTGGACCCTGACCACTTCAGCCAGTTTTACACCCTCTCACTACCACCAACAATCTTATCTTCAGTTAATGCCCTGTATTTATTAGAGTTCTTGAAGACCTCAGACAGACAGAGACCAGACACTTTCAAGGGATGATTTTAATATTCAGCAAAACCTAAAAGCTGTATGACTATCTGGACAGAGAAAAAAAATAATCTTATGAATCTTTTTTTATTTTCCTTAGCACATCAACCTTTTTGAAGTAATGCAATTTAACTGAGTATCCAGTTTAAACATTTGCTAGTGTGTGTGTGGTCAGTCAGTGAATTTTAAATTGCATATTTTTTTACACCTTTCACAATAACTTACATTTTTCTTGCCAAATTGCCACTAAGCATCTAAAAAGCAATTGGGAAAGAGGGGCATTCTGTGAATGACAGTAAATTTCAGCCGCAGGCGTGCAGCCACTCATTAGTGTCAGAGAAGCCAGGAAACGTTATTAGAAATTTACCCTTTTGGTGTTGTGTCATAAATTGCATGTGAGGTGAGTAATAAACTTACCTTCTGGGAGAGACTGCATTTGCTCAAGTAGGGATTTGCACATCTGGGCCAGAGGCTTGGAATGAAGTCAGCTCTTTACTGCCTCCCATTCAAATTAGCTTTGTGGAACAGTAATTTGCCTAGTACAAGTCAAAGAAACTTTTATGTTGTTGCCAGTGAAAAGCACAATTAACTAGTAAGGTACAACAGAGCTGAACTGTAGTGCAGCTACAGTGAAGTGAAATTTTCATCTGAGAAATTTGTCTGTCAGCTGTTAGTTAATCTACGGACTACTGCTTCAAAAATAGTCAGAAACAGTGAGGTGATCACCTGGATTGTTTATCAAGAGAACTGCTCACCATGTAGTTTGTTTTGGACACAGTCTACTACTGGAGGTGCCTGTGAGATGCTGTCAGTGCTGGCCGATGACACACAGGCTTGGAAACTGTAAGGCATTAAATGCTGTCCAGACTTTTCATGCAGCCTTAAATGTTTAGTCAGATTTGATGTGCAACTAAACTTGAAGCTAATTAGCTTGTTGTTGTTTTCTTTTTTTCAAAGTGAAGCCACACTTTTGTGTGTTTACTGCACTCTATCTCTCACACACTGTAGTTTTAACGTTAGCCATGCATTCAGGTCAGAAAACGCTAGCTCTCACAGACACACACTCCACATACACTGCTTGATGTGTGTCAGCAAAAACATGAGGCTGTTCAACTTTGAGCAAGTGTTAAGGAATGCTTGAAGCATTGCTGAGAGTATGTGTGTTCTGTAGTGGTGGAAAGTATATCACTATACTGATCCTGCACTGCTTTGGTCTGAAAACAACAATCTGTGTTTACCAGTTGCTTATGTAATGGCAGGTAACTGTCTGATACAGTTCAGTTGTAAGCGCTGTCCATACATCCACCGACACCCGGCATCCATCTGTATTCATGGTTTGTATTTGGGGCTGTGTAAAATAAGATACTGCCTCAATAATGTGTTATTTCCAGTGCTGATAAATCCAGGAGAAAACAGTATCTTTATTTTTTAAGACAAAACCATTTAATTAATTAATTGAATGACTTTCAAAAAGCATTCCCAATCCTTGGTAGTAATATTATGAGGTAACATTTCAAGATATGAAATTTGAGATGTGAACATTCTTTATACCGATCAGGATGTCTGTCCTTGAGATGTTTTTTTTTTTTTGTTCCAAAAGCTCTGAGAAAACATCTCTCAGCTTTTGGTAACTTAGTCCAAAACTTGTGCCTGGTCATTTGACTGAATTAAAATGCAACTCTTTTGGGTTTTTTCATGCCCTTTTCTTAGCATCTAACATCAGACTACACTTTGTAGGGTTTGCTGACCTCGGCAGTGCATGTGAAATGATATTCTACAACACTTTGGTACCACAGAAAACAATGTTCAGCATCTTGGTCTTGTCATGGTACTGAAGTATCGGTTCTCTTGACACCCCTTGTTTTGACATTGTTACTTTCTTAGCTGCACACACAAAGGAAAGTGATAGATTCTCTTACAATGAGAAATATCACATTTCCAGCACATTGTATTGAATCTAGGGATGTCAGAGAGTATTAATATATGGGAGACTCCACTGTAAGGGAGGTGGGATGGCTCCAGCAGGCTGGCAGTTGGTAGGGTTAGTGTGTGTGAACGTGTTTTGTGTTTTGCAGTTTTGGTCTCAGTTTCAGAACTGTTACACTCCTAGCAAAAAGCAATTATAATCAGATAATATCAAAGTTTAATTTTGATGCTTGCCCAGCTCATCACATCAGACAAGTTAACTACTGATTGAAATTGTGACACTTCCCTTTGTAGCGTGTAGTCTGGGTTTTGATATGATCGTAATCATAATTACATAATGACAGATAAAAAATGTACTAACTTTTTGCAAGGCATTCTGCAGGACTTTTAATTCCAGTTTCCTAACATGTAAAAACAAAGCAAATCAAAGAGCTCAGCACTGAGAAACTGGAAACATTATTTAGTCATTTAATTGGTTAATTCACTGTCATTTGATTTAATTTGATTGACAGCAGATTATGGCGAGAATATTAAACGTTGCTGATGCATTAAAATGGCTATAGAAACTGATCATTTATTGAAAAGC